>VUQK01012317.1:53793-71692 GCA_015106715.1 Bujurquina vittata
GTCACCTTACTAAGTCAATACTCATGGCCCCTGACCATCACACCTTAAAAGTAAAGTAACCAGCTTCTTTTCTCACTCTCTCTATTCAGCTCTCTAATTCTCAGAGATTACTGAGTACTTTTTGGTTGTCTCAAAGTACTCAGTAATCTCTGAGAATTAGAGAGCTGAATAGAGAGAGTGAGAAAAGAAGCTGGTTACTTTACTTTTAAGGTGTGATGGTCAGGGGCCATGAGTATTGACTTAGTAAGGTGACAAAAACTGGTCAAACTTTTTTCAGACTTATAAACTACATATCTCTCCTCAGCTCCTAAAGGTAAAAATCCAGTCAAAACCTATTATTCAATCTCGTCCTTGTATGGTACTTTCTGCGGAGTTATGCAGAATGCGTCACGTGATGAAATCCACGAGCGAGGTGGGCAAAAATTAAAATTGTGTGTTGATGCTCTCCATGGTGCTGAAAAAATCAAGGTATATATTAGTGATTTCTTTTGATTCTGATTACTAAATGCATTTTTACGCACTTTGCTCTAAAGTCTTTCGCTACAAATCATCTCTGGTTATTGATGAACTCAGGTTTTTTTTCTTTTTTTCGTCCGAAACCAAAGCAGCAGCCTTCCGGGACGCAGCTGCAGCCGTATCAGCCTGTGTCAGGGGTTTCCACTGTGGTGCTGCATTTTGATGTCGCCCAGCGGATACACAAACAGCAAGCTCCGACCTCGCGTTCAGTCACCGCTTTTAATGTCTAAGAAGCATCATGACTCCCGCTAAGCAGTGGCTGGCCGGATTTGTTTTCCTGTGTATTTATGTTGCTGCCGAATCGAAAAGGAATTTCAAATGTCCTTCAGGATGCTCCTGCACAAAGGAGACCATCATCTGCGTCGGTCCTTCACAGATCCCCCATAATATACCGAAAGAGATCAACTCACTGTAAGTACATTTCTTTGGATAAAGATGGTTGTTTAAATCCTTTAGTGAGTCACGCGACAATATTAATACCGAAATCAAAAATAATAATTTACTTCCTACAATGGGCTTTCGTCCAGACTTGGTACTTGGCACGTCTGGTACAGACTGTTAACATGTCCCTCATGTGTTTCACTCAACAGAAGCATGGTTAATGGCTCAATTGCGGAAATTACAGAGGGGATGTTTTCGCTTATGCCTTCTATTCAGCTGCTGTAAGTACCCACTGATTACTTGCTGATTATTGACGTCTCAGGGCTGGAACACACGCAAAGAAATAAAGCACATGGATTTAATTATGGTTAAGTTGTTTATGGTTGCTTTGTATTGGAAACCAAGTAAATTTTTTTTGTTTTTTTCAGGAGATTTTTTGATATTTTCAGCTGTAAAGCTTTGTTTTTCCTTTACAGGCTTCTTAATGCAAATTCTTTGATCACAATCAAAGATGATGCTTTCTTTGGTCTACCTCATCTAGAATATTTGTGAGTATTATTCATTAACTTTTTTCCTAATCCAAAGTTAAACTAGGCTACATAAATTTCCAGATTTTGTTTCATGGTTCAGCAGAACTATATTCACAGGAGGATGGACCTCCAGCTCCTAGCTGCACATCTCAATCAACAAAAACTATTAAACCTACCCAATACCCTCACCAAGGGGCCAGTAAATAAAAATAAATAAATAAAATAAACACTGGACATGCAAATTTCTGTCGGGATATAATATTATATTTCTCTGCATGTCCCCAATTATAAATCTGTTATTTTATTATTCATTGGACAGATTCATTGAAGGAAACAAGATAGAAACAGTCACCAAAAATGCTTTTCGTGGTCTACGTGGTTTGACTTATCTGTAAGTTTTGCTGTCCTTCTTTCTACCAATCACAACAGCCACACAGATTATATTTACAGTATGCAGCAACATTTCACATTTAAAGTGAAACGAACAGAGAATGGTGGGGTTTTTTTTCTCTCTTTCTGTGTGTCTGGTTTAGCTCCCTGGCAAATAACAAGATAAGGTTTCTGCCGAGAGATCTCTTTTTTGACTTGGATTCATTGCTGGAACTGTGAGTAAGCAGTTGTTGTGTCAGCAGTGTGTGTGGGTGTGTTTAAGAGAGTGAGAGAGAGTGAGAGTGTTTTTCTAACTGAAGCTGACTCAGACTGCACTGGCATTAAATCCCACAAGTATGCTAAATCTATCTATCTATCTATCTATCTATCTATCTTCTTTTTTTTAATTTTTCTGTTCTTTCTGGCTTCTCTCTTGTCTTAATCCTTTATTGTTGATCATTCCCTCTATAATGCATCAGAGATCTGCGAGGCAACTCTTTCCAGTGTGGCTGTGAGAACAAGTGGCTGATGACGTGGCTGAAAAACACAAATGCCACAGTATCAGATGTCTTCTGCGCAAGCCCCAGTGACATGAAGGGCAAGAGGCTCAATGACCTTCCTATTCCACCAGGCGAATGTATTTCCACAGGTGAAATAACAACAGCAGGATTAAAGGCATTCCTGCCAGGCTAAAATCAATAGAAATGTTGAATAATTAACAGGAAAACTCATGTACCATTTTTGCACTCAAAAAGAAACAGCCAATATTTACTAACATGTTTCCTCCTGAAAATCACACGTTGCTCTACAATACAGTAATATTTGCAGATATAAGAATAAGAAGTTGGAACTGTAATCCAACCGATTCAAATGTCTCCTAAGTGGAGCCAAATGCCACAAAAATCCATGTAGCAGTGGCTGACATATTTCTGTCAGGAACCTCATGGTGGGATTGAATAAAAAGCTAAAATATATATAAAAAAATACAAATAAAATAAATAAAATTGGGAAATGACTGTTAAAAGACGCACAATATCGAAAGCAAAATGTTATTGATTCTGAAGGCTAAATATGATAGCACTGACTACACAGATGCAGCATTTCAAAGCACTGAAATGTAACTGAAGCTGTGAGAATGTAAATGTTGACACTTTCACTTCATCAGCCAACCAGCAGTTTCTGTTTTTGTCTGCATCTCACAGACTTTGTTCGTCATCAGTCCATTCCCATTCAGTCCATTTCAGCGGACATCTTCTCCTTCAAAGAGGACATCTATGTAGCGATGGCTGCCCCAAACTCCAACAGCTGCGTAGTCATGGAGTGGGATCACATTGAACTGAACTTCAGAAAATTTGATAATATAACAGGTTTGACAGTCTTTTAAATGAAAGGCCGGCCTTTTTTTTCATGGTCAATAGAGCTCATGAAAAGACCAAAAGACAACAATTAGTGATCCTGTACACAGTTTAACTGCATACCCAAATCCTGCACTGGCACTGAGATGTATTATGTGTTTTGTATTCACCAACTGGCATCCTCCAGGTCTGAAAAATGAAGTGCCAGAGACAGCAGATAACTAAATGGCCACTTGATCCAAAAGGGAGACGATCCTCACAGATTTTGGGACAAAATAGTGTTTTTGTCTTTAAAAGTAATTTCCCACTGTAACTGTAGTCTCAGTTACTCGTGGGTTTACCTCGGTACAGAGATTCAGTTCTCCCATAGACACTGTGTGGACCTTTTAACCATGTGCCCGACAACCCCATTGAACTCCACTATTTGGACTTAAAGTCATACATTTTGAGTGTGGACTGTGGGCAGCAAGTGGGTGTGGATGAGCATATATACTAGTTTGATGGGGGGCAACATCCACTGATTCAAGTTACTGAACTGAACCTCTGAACTATTGTTTTTGTGTCTATTGTAGGATGAATAATGCATTCATTATCATGCACGTGAGTGCACAGAAAAATCAGTGAATGTGGCTTGAAGTGTAAAGCATGCAGAGTGTTCAATAAGACTAGAATAATACTTTATAAATGGTAGTTGCTATTTTATCATTAATGTGTTACTTAGCACTAATGATCAGGTGTTTGCATGATACACTCACACACTCTATGGATGCAAGATGCAAGTTAACATCACGGTATAAAAAAGGGAGGCCAGAAACCCTACAGTCCATGGTATTCATCCACAGCTGAAAATAGTTCCAACAAAAAAACCAAAAACAAACACCATTTAGTTGTTTTAGGGCAAGAACTGAACTTTGGTCTTTTCATGCTTGATGACAATAATTTTAAAACTGTCAGCTCTAATCTTTAGGTTAAACTCATAAATCCTTTATTGTGACATCATTTTCAACTAATATTTTAATTTTCTGTGCTGTATTATCACTGTCAACCTTTTCCTCACAGGGAAGTCTGTTGTTGGATGCAAGTCGGTTCTAATTGAAGACCATGTCCTAATAATAGTCACCCAGCTCTTCGGTGGTTCCCACATTTACAAGTTTGATGATCAACAAAACAAGTTCATTAACTTTCAAACTATCGAGGTGTTCAACATATCAAAGCCAAACGATATCGAAGTCTTTCAGATGGAAGGTAATTGGTACTTTGTGATTGTGGACAGCTCCAAGGCAGGCATGTCTACTCTGTACAAGTGGACTGACCAACCAGAACGTAATGAAACTGGTTTCCACTCCTACCAGTTTCTCCATGAATGGTTTCGTGATACAGATGCTGAGTATGTTGAGGTGGATGGGAAGTCCTACCTGATCTTAGCCAGTCGCTCTCAGCCACCTGTCATCTACCTCTGGAACAAGAGTACACTGAAGTTTATATTTCATAGTGAAATCACAAATATTGATGAAGCAGTGGCAGTCAAAGCTTTCCGGGTGGAGAGTGACTTATATCTGGCCATGGCTTGCTACATCGGTGACTCCAAAGTCCTCAAGTGGACCAACAAGCAGTTCATTGAAGTGCACGCGCTTCCCTCTCGAGGGGCAATGATCCTCCAGCCATTTTCCTTCGCAGACAGGCACTATCTTGCTCTTGGCAGTGACTACTCTTTCACACAGATCTACCTCTGGGATGCAGAGACAAAAACATTTCACAAGTTCAAGGACATTTATGTGCAGTCACCCCGCTCATTTACCGTAATAACCACTGACCGAAGGAGTTTTATTTTCTCCTCCAGCTTCAAGGGAAAATCCATGGTTTTTGAGCATATATTTGTCGATTTAAGCTTATAATGCTACAAAAAATTGTACTAATCACAATATACAGTGCTTAACAAATTTATTTGATCATTTGTCATAAAAATAAGAAAACATATTTGAGAAATCTGTCAAAAGTCTGTTTAAAACAAAAAAATTGTAAATTCATTTATTTTTTATTCCCAAATTTGTGCCGGTACCCTGGACTTTAAAGAAACTGAAGGCTTAACATTCAGCCACTAAAATGAATGTTCAGGAATGTATGTAAATAACAGTAATTTGGTGTCTTAAACAAAAAATAATAATAATGAGCTTTACCATTTTTTCAGCTGTTTTGCAAGACAGTAAACTTGAAAATGGATAAAATGGATAACAACAATAATTATAATTTAGCATGAAAAGTATTTAAACAGCTTGCGGATTAATCATTGTAGAAATGTAAAAAAAAATATCTCAGTAATTACCAAAACTGTTCATTTAGGGCAGTTGTGGCACACCCTTTAGTGGCGGACTAATAAATTTGTTAAACACTGTATGTGCCAGTTACTTAATCAATTCATAAAATGTTTATGCTATAAAAGGAGTGTCAAATGCAGTGTATTGTACTTATGCAACTAGATTCATCGTTCTTGGTTTGAAACTAACCTTTTGTATGATATGCATTCAAGAGGTTAATGCAGTTAATGTTAGACCGCAGGTAACTGAAGGCTAACAGAAATATACAACAGGGGCAATCGTTTAAGCGCAACTGCATGAAGAAATTTTAATGGCAACACAGATATGTCCTTAAAAAGTTTTGGCTTTTATCATAATTATGTCAAGCAAACAAGCCAGCCAATGCCCACACTGGCCAAGACCATCCCAAAGTACTGCCTTCCTGCACAGGAAGTTAGTCAGAAGCCTAACACAGTTCTTTATGGTGCTGCTGTGTGAACAAAACAAAACTTTGTATGTCATGTCAAAGTGAACACTGAAAAAAACTAAACTGATTGTGTCATATGGCTTCGTATGCTCTGTCATGTCTGCCAAAGTCTGAAGGAAAAAACTGTAACATTTAGCCCCCAAAATTTATGATGTTTGGAAAAACTGGCCTTTTTCATGGGTCTACCACTGAAAGTAAAATGACAAATGTTACTCGGAAAGTCATTGTGAGGAACAATTATTTCACTTTAAGATAATGAACATTTTCTCTGAGAAGCCATCAGAAATTTTGAAGCCATTTCATAGCAGTGAGTGTCGTAAAAGTGCATGATGCACACTTTTCGTCCATACCAGAAAACACAGCGGAATGTGTTACATAAATATTGCTAGCATAAGCCTAAGCCAAACTACATTTATATCAGGCTACTGTATGACTATGCTACTGAGTGCCTATTTAATAGCAAAATAACATATACAATTTACTTTTGATTCTATGCAAAGTGTATAATAAAAGTGTTGATTAAAAGTGCTTTTTCATTAAGCAAAAAAGAAAAAAGTGTGCTCTTTTCTGTAATGATCTCTTGATATTTTTCACCTAATATAAAGATTTTTTTCACACATGTAACAATGGCATCATTTACACACTTTTGAAGATGACCAGTTAGATAAAAATCACAAAATGCTAACTAGTATGAGCAATATGTTTTTGTCCTATCATCAGTCTTGATGTCCTTCCAATAGTAATGTATATATTTTTTCCTTCTTCATATCATATCATAAAGTAATGTTGAAAAGTAATCTTTTCCATGCCTTCAGTCCTGTGTAAGAACAGGTTTGTGGAAATGCATTAAAGAACATTTAACCACACATATCTTTATAAATTGTTTTTCTGTCATGTTTTGCTTATGTGGACATGCAGCCATTAAAGCAAAGATAAAGTGCTTCAAACAAAATCTTTAAAACTGAATGTTTTGAGAATGTCTGGTGTCTGAGACAAGGTTTCCTGAATAGCAACAAGAACAATGACAGAATCTCCTGTTTTTTTTTAATTTCAGGAAACAAAAACAAAAGGAAAGTATCTTAATGGTCTTGGACACTTTCCCATAGTCGTAGCTATTTAGACCGTTATAGAAATTATAAGGTACAGTATGTAATGTAATTACAGAGAACATCATTATGATCTGCTATTGTTATCATTCAGTGGTCTCACTTAAAGAAAGCGAGAGAGCCAAAGAGGGGCTCCAGCAGCAGATTCCAGGGACAATATCAGAGTTCTCTGTCCAGATAAGTGCAGTCCTTGGAACAGCTAAGATGCTGCAGAGAAACCTAGAATATAAATTAAAATATACTGAATATAGAATATACTAAATATTTTTTTTAATTCTAGTATGACTACAAGTTTGTTTAGTCGCATTTGGAAAACAGAGTAATTTAAGGTGCAACGATTTTGCGCATTAGATCACATCAGGCTCAAAAATCCTGCTGATTTGATCTGTGTTGTAGAAATTTTGGGACACAGTGATCGAATGACTGAAATTAGCCACTCGTATGAAACTATTTAAAGACCCATTTATTTGACAGTGCAGTTGCATTTATTCTATAATAAAAACAATACATTAAATCTGGTTTGAAAAAACAAAACAAAACAAAAAAAACACACACATAGACTGCATTCAACCAGCCAGTGCCACAAATATATTTACAACTCTGTTTATTACTGTCAATATCATTTGATCCTATTTGGTATTGATTGAAATCAATTCTTAAATGAGACGGACATTTATTGCCTAACATAACCTGTACTATTAAGAATATTACTTTTGTCGTGTTATCTTACTTTCAAGGATAATTTAAGGATAACCAGCTGTGTTCCCACATAAATAAATTCGTTAATTTTTATTTATTTTTTTTTTTTAGCCCATTATTATTTTTCTCTTTCTGATTCACGAGGGTCAGCAAATGCGCCGTGACGCTTCTCTGACGTCGCGACGGACGGAAGTGATGCAAATCGCGTTTCCCGATCGGTTTGATCGGTTTTGGCTGTGAATTCTGCAGAACCAGCGGCGTGATGCTTCTGTGACAGCCGTCTTGCGTTGTTAGCCTTTGTCCCGCCGCAGGACGCGCGATGGATCCGTCCAGGAGGAGCGAGAGTGACTGGCAGGGGCTGCTCAGTGAGGTGAGACTGTGCACACGCAGCGAGGAGGAGACGGAGGAAAGAGCGTAAAAAACCTTCCACTAACGCACACTAACTGTGGGAGAAGGTGTCCTGTCCGACAAATATACTGTGGCAGATATGATCATTTCACCGTGTCTAAGTTCTGTCTGCTGCCGCTTGTTTGGATCTACAGATAGATGCATTCGTGTCCACATTAATCCGAGCTCACAGGATTAAATCTCAGCTGCTGTGGCTTCTCTTACCTGCAAAGACTGTACATGTATGAGGAAGCAGATTTGAGTTCTTGGCCTTATAAAGTTACTGACTTTTACTGTTACTGCACCACCCTGCAGGTTGCAGCGGTTATGAAGAAATGCATTTGGATGGCTGCATCTAAAGGTGTTTGCTCGAGTCCTGCACTTGAGTGCAGTCAGTGTTGTCCTGTTTGATATTTAGGCTGCTGGAATATTTACATTTTGTCCGAGTTTATACTTTATACTACTATTTTAATCCACAGCTTCTACCTGACGGCTTTGGCTGCATAATACTTTGCAGATATGCACTCACTGGTCACTTTATTACGTACATCTTGCTAATACTGGGTTGGACCCCCTTTTGCCTTCAGAATTGTCTTAATCCTTTTGGTCCATATTGATATGACATCATCACACAGTTGCTGCAGATTTGTTAGCTGTTTGTCCATGGTGGGAAACTTTTATTCCACCACATCCAAAATGTGCCGTGTTGGATTGAGATGTGGTGACTGTCATACTGGAGAAATCAGTTTTCACAAAGTTCAAACCAGCTAATGTAAACTCCCCCCCGGTCTTCTATTGCTTAACTCTGGTGAGCCCGTGAGAATTGCAGCTTCAGTTTCCTGTTCTTAGCTGACAGGTGTGGCGCCCAGTGTGGTCTTGTGCCGTTGTAGCCCATCTGCTTCAAGGTTTGACGTGTTGCATGTTCAGAGATGCTCCTCTGCATACCTTGGTTATAACTTGTGGTTATTTGAGTTAATGTTGCATTCCTATCCAAGCAATCTGGCCATTCTCCTCTGACCTCTGGTATAAACAAGGCGTTTTCACCCACTGTATCTTTTCTTTTGTGGAGCATTTCTTTTCTCTTTATTTTTTTTAAACAGCTTTGTAATCTTTAATCAACACTAGACAACTCTTCAACTTCGAAATAATCAATTGTTTTATTTACTGTGTGGCAGTAACTTTTTCTCATCAAAACCTTTCTTATGTGCAGTTTCTGGTTTGTAAGCAGAAGTTGGAGAGTAAGAAAGAAGCTCTTCTGATTCTGTCTAAAGAGCTGGACACGTGTCAGCAGGAGAGGGATCAGTACAAACTGATGGCCAACCAGCTCCGTGAGCGACACCAAGGTCTCAAGAAGAAGTACAGAGAGCTCATTGTAAGTTGATCTAATGATGTCTAAAAGATACATCAGAGTGGAGAATAAAAATAGTCATTGTCTGTCATCTGCTATTAAACTTTGCAGCATTTAATGGCAGCTCTCTTTGTATAACCAACAGGATGGAGATCCTTCTCTGCCTCCGGAGAAAAGGAATCAAGTAAGAGGTTTAAAAATGCTAATCACTGCATGCAGATGTGTCCCTGATCCAACACACCTGAATCAAATGGCTGAATTACCTCCTCAGTATGCAGTCAAGCTCTCCAGAGTCCTGCTAATGACTTCTATATTTGACTCAGGTGTGTTGAAGCAGAGAATCATCTAAAACCTGCAGGACACCCGCCCTCGAGGCTTGGAGTTGAATACCGCTGGTCTACTTTGATACATTCATTTACTTCACAGTGATACTGGAGACCTGACCAGCAAAATCAGTAATCTGGTCACACATTATGCAGGTGTTTACTGATCAGAGTAGTTTTATACAAGAATATACCAATGCGATTACAAATCACAAGCAGTAACCAGTAAAAACCACTGCCAGTGTTGTCAAAAATACATATTCAAGGAGCGCTTCCTTGCTCCTTACTTGCTCTTTGGATTAGATGCATGTAGATTTACTACTATTGTTTACTGCTAGCTACTCACATCTCCAAGGTTCTCTTTGTTTAACAATTAAAAATGGCTTTATCGTAGTATAATCTCTGTCTGTTTGTTTGTTCATTTGTTTGCCCATGAACTCCTCCTTGACACACAGTCCCCTGAAGGTTCTTATCTGTATCCTTTAATATGTCATTGTGTTGCCTAGCAACCACCTGCCAACAGGCTAAAGTGACCCATTTCTAGCTATGTTCCTATAACACCTTTTAAAAGCATTGATTCATTTTAATTTCCCAACAGCAACATCCTAATCTGTACCCACAAAAGTTGACTTATGCATGATGTATTGCAACTTTGTCGTCTTACCTAGCAGCCGCTTAGCAACAGGCTAAAATCACCTGCTTAAATCATTTAGTATTTATACACCTAGAACACTTTATAAAAGCATTGTATGGTTTTCATTTCATGGCCAGCGGGGGGTGAAATAAGCAAGCTTAATTAATTAATAGTAATAATAATATTAACATTTTATGTTTGCTTGTTTGAACTTAATGTCTCAAAGTGGATGATAGAAACTAGCTTTATTCGAACACATTATCTAGTGGGGGCTGTACATCGATGATGTCTTTACTATGGTACGTGACACTCAATAGATATATTCATTTAACATCCAACTGGTCACTTGTAATATGGCTAACTTGCTTGTCTATTCATTTGATGATCAGGTCAATTTAGCCCAGCTGCTGAGAGACTCCAGAGAGCGAAACTCTCGGCTGACTGAGGAGGTGAAGGAGCTGAATCAACGACTTCTGGAAGCTCAGGGCGATAACAAGGTATTTCATTTATAATGTATATTTGCTGAATTTTTTTGCACCCCATTATTTCTGAATACATTTCCAACTTAACTTTGTACATTTATGTGTCAGTCTAAATAACTATCAAGCAGGTGGGTGGTGTTTATTTTAAGGGACTATATAAACATTAAAGGCATAAAAATTGTGGCTCAGTTGAGACTTTTCTTACTTTGTATGATCACAGCTCCTTCGGATGACCATCACCAAACAGAGGCTGGGAGATGAGGAGGTTGGAGCTCGACACTTTCCTGCGCACGAGAGAGAAGATCTGGTCAAACAGTTAGAAAGGGCAAGAGAACAGGTGATATTTACATAGCGGTTTGCCTTTTGCCATTTATTAATACACCACTGAGACTGTTTTTGATATAAGAGTTCTTGCATTTAAAAATGTGAGTTAGAAAAGGTTAGTTTAGGGGCATTTAGATGTTATTAAGCTAGGACACTTGTTGGATGTTGTTGCCTGCTATGTGACACTGGAGAACACCCAGTAATTATACATCAGATAGATGTAGAATATAATCGGTAAATTTCATCTGAACTGGATTATATTTGTCACTAAAGGCAGATGACCTGTTACCAGAAAGTGGTGCTATGACTATAACCAAATATTTGCTCTTCTCTTAGCAAAGATGGGAAGTTTAGGAAAGACAGGATAATCAATGTCTGAGTTACGGCTCAAACAGCTTAATGTTTTATGGCAAAATGTGCCAATCAACTAAAACTCAAAAGCTTTGCATTTTAGCAATTAAATTATACTGACAAAATAAAAAGTCAGTTTAATTAATTCTCTAGGAGGGGTTGAGTAATGTACAACACCTGTAAATGGCAAAAAAGAAAACGCACATGCAGGGGAGGGGTGCTAGTGAGCCCTTTTGCCACTTAGCCGCAAGTAAACCTGTTGTCAAATTTAACAAATTCTGCTGCGTGTGGAAAGTCTAATTAGTTATTTTGAGCATGTTAAATCCCTCAACAATGGATTCATTTTAGGGAATGATAATAAAGTTTGCAGTTTCAAGCAAGTCTTTGCACCAGCTGGAGCTCAACCTGAAGACGATGAAATATTAAGCTTATAATTGAGAGAAAGTTTCTAATAATTTTGAACCCAATCTTTAATCTGTTTTGGCTGCAGAACGAGGTGCTGGAGAACAGCGTGAAGTCGCTCACAGACGAGCTTCAGGATGTTCGAGCAGAGCGGGACGTGTTTCAACAGAAAGCTCATCGTCTCAATGTGGAAATGAACCACATAGTCGGGAATGATGATATCCGTATTTTAGACATTGATGCGCTCTGCATGGAGAACAGGTTTGTTGCTCTTTTAAAAAGATATTTTCAGTAGTACCTCTGTGATTGGGAGATAGGTTTATTAGAATATCTGTTACAATTTTAGCAAGATTCTTGCATGTTCTAGTCCATCATTTGTTCAAGTCTCCATGTACACCCGCTGTATTTAATGTAGGTGTTTACATAAACAGTATTTAGCTGTAAACTAAAAGAGATGACTATTTAGTTTGGATTTCAGTTGGCCACAGTTCAATTTCTTGTCTGCTATTAAAACAGATTAAACTGGACAGGCGTCAATATTTCCAACATTTCAGGTATTTGCACCAGCGACTTAGTCAACTTCAAGAAGAGGTCAACTTGCTCAAAACAAATCTGGTGAAGTACAAGGTAGGTAGTTTTTCTGTATTTTTATATACACTATATTGCCAAAAGTATTCACTCACCCAACCAGATAATTGAATTCAGGTGTTCCAATCATTTCCATGGAGGTGGCTAAAACCAAGCACCTAGGCATGCAGACTGCTTTAATTTTTAATTTCATTTTTAAACTCTGTTTCATTTGTCCAAACCTTTTCTTCTGGTTTCAGAGTGCCCTGGAGTGTAGAAAGACCTCTAAAATCAGTGGAAAACCCAACAGTAGTGCTCTGACTGGGGTGCTTTCTGCTAAACAAGGTCAGAGGAAGGGTTCTAATTTAAACATCTACACTTTCCGTCATGCACATATTGCCCTTTAAATGTGTGAGCTCTGCTTTATTCAGCATCTCATAGGAAATGATTACTGCTCTTTCTTTTGACCGTGGCTTATGATGTGCTTGCAGTGAAGGAACTGCTGCTGTCTGAAGAAAACGGCTGCAGCTTGCCGGTGACTCCTCAGTCCATCTCAGACCTCAAATCTCTCGCCACAGCTCTGCTGGAAACGATCCACGAGAAAAACATGGTGATACAACACCAGCGCCAAATCAATAAGTACTGAAGTTCAGACCCCACTCACACTCTTTGTGTGCTCTGTAGATTATTAGCTCTAATTTATTCATGTAACAATGAGTCTTTTTTTTTTCTTTAGGATTCTTGGAAATCGGGTAGCAGAGCTGGAGAAGAAACTAAAAACACTAGAGATGTCTGGATTATGGAGCCTTCCAGGTTAATATAATTGTCTTAATATACTGAGACAAATGTATGTCACTGTAACCTATGTTAAGAATTCTGTTTTTACAATAAATCCTCCTTCTTCCTGCCCTTTTGCTTCTTGCTACCTGGAGGCCTGACTTATAATGTGTCACTTGGAATATATGGAAGTATGTTTCTCCAATAACAGTGTCCTTTACATAAATTTTCAACTTAATCTTCTTCTATTATCTGCCCATGTTGCTCATCTCTTATCTAATCCAAAATTTTCAAGTAGTTGTGTATGCATAACCACTTTTCTGATAACAGGAGGAAGAGACGCCATCATCCTGAACCCGCAGCAGGTTGACTTGACCGATTCTCCAGGACAGAAAGGTGAATATTCTGGAGGACTATTCCTCTGTCAGTCCATAGCAGTCAATATAGAAACTGCAAGTCCTGAATGTGATTTTTCTGACTGTTCTTAAAGGTGACAAGAGGTCAGAAAATGAAGCTGAACGGGAGAGCTCCCCAGAAGTTCCAAACCAAGACAGTGTAACACCAGCTGCATCAGATTTTCAAGATGACACACCAGCACCATCATGTGTGGGGACCCCCCACTCAAACACCTCGCCACAGTCAGCTGAAGAAGAGTCGGAAGAGTCAGAAATGCCAGCTATTGAGGAGCGTCAAGAACGTGGCCGGTCACAAAGCACAACTGATTTTCTGACTTTAACAACAGAGGGTCTGAGTGACTCCACTACTGATGTGAAATACAGACCTCAACCATCAGACCCCACCCACTCACAGCAACTCTCACAGAACTCAGTCCCAGCAGCTGGGCAAGAGGATGAGTCAGGTGAATTCACTGAACGGGTGGAAAGTGTTGAAACAGAGTGTATTATAATAGAGAAAATCAGTCATATTATATCATCTACTGCTGTCTCTGATACAGCTTCTGAAGAGCAGCAGGAGGGCGTCCTATCAAACCAGTAGGCAGATGTTTGCAGAAGTCAGAAGGTATGAAGTTGCATAGTGTGAAGGAAAAGAGAAAATCAACTTTGTATTTACAAAATGTCTATTTATAGTTCCATGGCAATCTTTAGTTATTTTCATGAATAATACAAAACTCAAGAACCAGAAAAGCAAATCATTGGGGTGGAGTATAACAGATTTCAAATGAGTGACACAACAGTGACTCCTACCAAACTGAAGACCATTGAAAAGCTGATGATCTTGTGTTTCATGCTTTCACTTTGTCCATTCTGAGTTCTGCACTGTTTCTTATGCAGTCCCGCTTTTTAAACTGACAGTGTAACCAAAAGTATCCAGACACCCGACCAATACACCAATGTGCAATCTTTAGTCATTCCAAAATGGGCCTTCAACAATCAACACTCCCGTGGGAGCTTCTACTGGATTTTTGTGAAACACAGCCGCAGGTGTTTTGCCCGTTCATTCGCATGTTTTATGTAGGCTGCATATCTAGTGTGACAAAACTGTGTTTTCTGCTTATTAAAAGTAGCAAACAAGGCATTATGTTATGCATCTGTGCTATATATGTGGTATGCTTAAGATTTTTTATTTTTTTTTGCTTTTCAAGATAGAATTTATAGTTGTTTACGTCAGGTGTAGGAATTCATTTTCTGATCATTGAATAACATAATAAAGGAGTGTCCTGTTGCTAATTCTTGAGGGAAATTTTCAATCTGGTTCACGAATACATTTTAAGTGCAGTTTCTGCAGTCAGTTGATCATTAGTGGAAAGAGACTGTTGATTCAGTCACTCCCGTCGTCCTACCTCTGTTCACTGCCCCTGTGAAATTCATCACTACATTTGACACATCCAGCTGAAAGCTGTTTAAGCAAGGAAGCTGTTGATTTCTTTAAACTTAATACAAAAATTAATTTCTTACTGTCTTACATGGAGACATTCCTCCAGTTTCTGCCTGCAGACTTTGTTGAAATGATTTTTTGCTTGAAAGTTGTTTGTTGAGGCACGAACAGCTTACTCTCAGGAATTCAGCCCTGGTGTGATTTAATGTAGTCTGGACAAAGATCGGTCATTGCAAGGATAAAAGGGATTTGACAAAGATGGCAAGGGGTACAGCCGTTTTAAACATGATGTCTCCTACATGAACATAGCGCACAATCTTATGTGTTACTTGTAACATTTGCAACTTACAGTCTGCTGTGAGGCACAGAAATATGACAACATTATGAGTTCATTTTGAGACCATAAGATGAGGTACAAGTTAAAGTTCACACATAGAAATACATGTTCTAGTAATGATTTATCACATCAAAAATGATCAGATAAACTGGATGGGGGTATGGGCTGAGTTTAAAAGAAACAAAGTGGTCAACAATGAGGAGCATGTGCAAACGTGTGGAGTGAATTTTTGGAACAGTATGAAGGAGAATTTCAAAAAGATGCATAAATATAAATCTTTTTTTAAAAATAATAATATACAATATATACTTGTAAAGCAATATATGGAGGAGCCAGGGTGTTAAATATTAAACTCTACACTTGTATACTGGGTGGATGTTTGGGTTGCATACTGTAGAGTGATGTAATTGTTGTATTGTACATTAAATATGAATCATTGTATATAATTATACAAAACTATTTTTAGATGGATGTAGTTTAATAATTATAAATCATTGTATAAATATAACAAGGGACTTTGTATTAGACGGGTATATTTATTTACAGATAGTGTACATATATATATTAGACTGTATAACCAAGAACAGAAATATATGAATTAAATAGGGGTGGGATGGAATAAGCATTTGCTTCCTCCTCCTCCTTTCACACAGTGTTTTATTATGATTTCAGTCTATGGAGTTTGACTGGTATGGTTTGTTCATCAGGTTAATATGATGGGTTTGTTTAATTTCATGTTTGCCTGGGAGTTTGATGTTTATTAACATTTGTTACATCTATGTTTGAAATCGATTTCATCCATCCATTCATTCATCGATCCATATTTATCCAAACTATCAAATGCTATATGACAGCATGCTGCTGAGTAAATAAAGACAACTGCAGTTGATTCTTTGTTCTGACTTCATTTATTAACATCTGATAACTACAAGATTTTGTCACCAATTTCACACGACACCCTGCTTGAATTACCAACACAGTGAGCCTCAATCTTATTTTTTTGGTCAAAAAATGTGTGTAAATTACTTTTCAGTGTTTTTGACTATAAAAAACACTTTAACCAGATATATTTACCCCCCCCCCCAGCAGCCAAAAGCTTAACACTGTTGAGTGTACTTGAATGTATCATGTATTTATTGTGTTTATTGTTAAACAAGACTACAGCTACGACTAACTTAGAGCTAAAGAGAAAGCACAGCTGCAGCTGATGGTATTTTAATCTATTTCAAGGATTCTGGTCACGAATAAAGGACCAAGATAAGCTGGCAGGTGAATCGAGAGAGCTGATGCAGAGAAGGTACCAGAGTGGCAATCCATGCAATCCTTTTCATGATAGTAACTACACTGTAACCTTATTTGTTATGCTAAAGGTGAAGTTGGAGTATAACAAAAGTCATTAGGATCCATGCCATAAATCTCTGTACTAAAGTCCACGGTAATCCATCCAAATATTTGGTTTGGTCAATAGTCCAGCCAACCAACTGTACCATCACTAATACTGAATACCATGATTATTCTAGAGAAAACTCTTGAGCATTGAGTTATTAAAGCATGCTTCTACTACTTCTAATAAGCTACTGTGCATTTTTGCAGGATGTGGCTTTAACTGACTCATTAATTTTTTCTTGGGCTCAAACGGGAATGCAATGATATAGGACGCTACTATAGGACTAATTTCTCCTCAGCCGCCTAGAGTACTGCTTCAAGTTCATGTTCCAGAGATTGGGGGAAGAAACCCCAATAATGCAGCAGGCGAGTCTTCGGCCTGCGTTTCCATGCAGGAGGCTCCCAGCGTCTCCACCACGCCCTAAGTCGTCTACCTTTTCGTGAATCACCACTGCTCTTCCAAACACAGACAGGCTTCCAAACAGCGTTGCCTCAGATTCTGTCATTGTATTTATCTTCCCTTGCTGGGGCTCAAAGTTACCAAAGTCTCCAGGGTGGTTAGGGTGATTTACACCATATGGATTGTAGTGGCCACCTGTGGAGTCACATCCCCGGCTCAGGTCTCCAAACTGATGAATGTGCACAGCTCTGGGCTCTGGACTGCCATCTTCGGGAAAGCCACTGAACCGGAGAAGGACCTTGATTTTCTCCTGAGGATGATCCTGTTTAAACACCACCTGGCCATATATTTTGGGCAGCCCCTCGGGGAGAGAGGTGCTGGGTCTCACCTTGCAGACGGCATACAGGGTGCCATTGTGCTGCAAGACCTCTGGTGGAGCCGATGTGTCAGTGTATGCAAAGACACATTGTTGACAGCCTGCCAGCAAAACCAACAAAGCAGCTTCCAATATCCCCACTGACCTATAAGATATGATAAAATATGAGGACAAGGCATGACATGCATGGCATGAAGCACATAGTGAATATGTAGCAATAATACAATATTTA
>VUQK01012317.1:75720-105797 GCA_015106715.1 Bujurquina vittata
GAGGTCTTGCTGCAACGTCAATACACATTTTGAACCCCTTTAAACACATTGAGCAAGCGTGCATGTAGGAAACTGTTGTGATGTGACATACTGTAGTGCAATTATTTATTTTACAATTGAAATGTTGACAATGAGGTTCTGTTCTGATGCTCACAGGAGGGACCGGGACCGCGATAGAGACCGTGAAGACCGCTCCAGGGATAGGGACCGAGACAGGGACCGTGATAGAGACAGAGACCGGGACAGAGAACCAAAGCCTTCTAGCGCCCCAACTAACAGCACAGCAGTTGTAGTAGGCTTACCTCCGCTCAAGCAAATGGCTGTACACCAGCAGATCAACCCATTCACCAACCTGCCCCACACTCCCCGCTACTATGAGATCCTGAAGAAGAGGTTACAGCTTCCAGTGTGGGAGTACAAGGAAAACTTCACTGACATCATCACACGTCATCAGAGCTTTGTGCTTGTTGGAGAGACTGGCTCTGGCAAGACAACACAGGTATGAAATCAATTAGATCAGTGTGTTTCTTATGTAGTCAGTCCATGTTTGTTTGTTTTTCCCATGTGTGCAATCCATGTTGAAAGCATCCAACAGTGTGATGGCACAGTGTCACTGCATGCTAATTTTTTTAAAATTGATTTTCTTCTTTTGAATTAATTTAATTAGATTCTCTGCAAACTCTGATTCAATTTACAGATCCCGCAGTGGTGTGTGGACATGGTTAGAGGCTTGCCTGGCCCTAAGCGGGCAGTAGCCTGTACTCAGCCCAGGAGAGTGGCTGCCATGAGTGTGGCTCAGAGGGTGGCAGACGAAATGGATGTCATGCTTGGACAGGAAGTTGGCTACTCCATCCGATTTGAGGACTGTAGTTCTGCCAAGACTATATTAAAGTAAGTGGTACTGTGAGTGAACGATGTCTTTTAATGCAGAGCATGGCGCAGAGCAGCCCAGCCTAACAAAGCATTGTTGTTTCTTCAGGTACATGACAGACGGTATGCTATTAAGAGAGGCCATGAACGACCCACTGCTGGAGCGATATGGTGTGATCATTCTGGACGAGGCCCACGAGAGAACTTTGGCCACAGACATCCTGATGGGAGTACTGAAAGAAGTGGTTCGTCAGAGGCCAGATCTGAAGGTATTTTTCTGTTCCCCCAAGAGGGATAGAATTTTCTTTGCCTGTGTCTTAAAAAGCAGTTGCTTCCTAAATAAACACTAATGCAACTGCAAATTTATGTAATTTCCACTCAGGATATTATAGTAATTATCAAAGGAAAACAAAAGCAGATGTGCCAGCTAAATTATGCGGCTTGCCACGGATGTTTGAGCTGGGAGTGGTGTCACTCCCGAGTTGAGTGCATTCCAGTAGTGAAGTCAGAAAAGCAGTATTTGTTTTGCTTCTTAGCAAGGTAGAGCCATACATGTATTGCACGCAATGCGGTTTTTGTTTTTTTGTTGTTTTTTTTGGGGGGGGGGGCACACTTAAAAACATGATTCATTGATAGAGCCTGGTCATTTTGTGCATAGTAAAAGCTACATATTTTGTTACCATGGACTGAATTTTACTTGAGTAAAGCTGCTCTAGAGCTGTAATTTATCTCATACAGCCATACAGATATATGTGGGTATATAAAGTACTTAAGTGTAACAAATATGTGCAAATATAATGTTTCTGCAGGTGATTGTCATGAGTGCCACACTAGATGCCGGCAAGTTCCAGGTGTACTTTGACAACTGTCCTCTGCTGACTATTCCTGGACGCACACATCCTGTTGAGATCTTTTATACACCAGAGCCAGAGCGGGACTACCTTGAGGCGGCGATCCGCACTGTCATCCAGATTCATATGTGCGAGGAAGATGAAGGCGACTGTCTTCTTTTCCTCACTGGTCAAGAGGTAAGGTTTATAATGCTTGTGTTACAGATCCAGTAGAAATCAGTTTAAAGCAGCACACCCTCCAGTGACTCAAAAAAGCAAAGTTATAACACATTTTTTTTTCAGGAAATTGATGAGGCCTGCAAACGGATCAAGCGCGAGGTAGATGACCTCGGTCCTGAAGTCGGAGACATCAAAATCATTCCACTGTATTCAACGTTGCCTCCACAGCAGCAACAAAGGATCTTTGAGCCACCTCCTCCAAGGAAGCCAAATGGTGCAATAGGAAGAAAGGTACACTTTAAACAATACAGGCTTCTCACCGGCCTTTAAAAGCTTTGAAATAAAGTCAAGGACATCAAGGTCTTAAAATGTATTTCCTATAAATTTGCTGAGGGCATTGCATTTGCAGCTGGTATTTAAGACCGGTAGAGAATAATAACCTGTAGGATTCATTTTTCAAATCAGTTTTTAACGCTCTTACAGTTTCACGTCATTTACCTTCTTTTGGTTTGTCGGTCACACACAGTTATTTTAAGATGTAGTTTTGCCGGCTGACCACTAGAGGGCACTAAAGGATTTGTGAAGTTTGACATTATCCATAGCCTTTAATAACAGGGCTGTAAAATCTGTGCTGCTCCACACTGAATTAATACTGCCAATGAATGTAATTAAGTGCTTCTTAATTTTCATTGATGGGACAAGCATGTAATTATATGTATTACAATTAAAGGAAATTAGTTCCATTAATGCACAGTAGATCTGACCAAACAATATATAAGCAATATGACTGAACATAAAATGACTGAGGATTTGCCTCCTACAATAAGTTGGTTAAACACAGCCAAGTTAAAGTTTTGTAAAGTGTCTTTACAAAAAAAAATAAAGACAATTTGTGGCAAAGAAAATCATTAAATACTGTCTTGTGGTCTGAATATAATCGGTTATTTTAACAGTGTTTGCTCTTAGTTTTGCTTTTTAAAGTGCTGCAGGAACCCTGCAAAAGAACGTATTCTCACTTACGAGGTTTCAAATAATTTCCATTGCTTTGCTTTTTCTTCAGGTTGTGGTGTCGACAAACATTGCTGAGACCTCGCTAACAATTGATGGGGTGGTGTTTGTCATTGACCCTGGATTTGCCAAACAAAAGGTAGGCCAAAGGTGACTCGGCCAATTGGACTGTGTTCTAGCTCTGTGATTAGCGTTTGATCTTAAATCTGTCGTCTTAAATAATTCTGGTGTAAATCTAGATGTTTTTGGGTCACAATGCAGAAACCTGTACATCTCATGTTTTATCTAAACATGCCTTTGCCATGTTTGTCTAGGTGTACAATCCTCGTATCAGAGTTGAGTCTCTGCTCGTCACAGCCATCAGTAAAGCTTCTGCCCAGCAGAGGGCGGGACGTGCTGGCAGAACACGTCCAGGGAAATGTTTCCGTCTCTACACAGAGAAGGCCTACAAAACAGAGATGCAGGCAAGTGATCAGTTAGCAGTTTTTTTCTTTTAATTTCCCTGCTTGTTGAGGTTTGGATAAAAGCATTAAAAACTGTCAAAATGGAAGTCCTGGGTCACACAGATTGTGTGGACATTTTCAAACGCACTTGATATTTTGGTTTGGATGTTAATGCACAGAAACAGCATTGCCGTTCATAGCACCATGGGGTGACAACAGCTCATCAAATGAAAGGAGGCTGCATCAGGACTTTAATCTGACTGAGCACAGAAATAAAATTATAATAAACAGTTTTGTTTTAGTGGTGGTAACGTCATTTATATGATGTCATCAATCTGGTATGTCAGTTATAATTCTACTTTAGAGTAATTGTAAGATGCAAGCTAAAGTTCTACAGCAGCATTTTCACATTAATGCATTTCATATAGGAAACCTGAAATTGTACTTTGCTAAAAACAAGGTTTAAAAGAGTGAATTGATACACATGTAACAGAATACCAAGTTATGGTGGACTAGTCTGATTTGTGTAGCATTGTGTGGAATTAAACCATAGCAGTGTGGTCATTTAATAAAGGTAAAAATAGTTTAATTGCATAATGCCATATTGCTGTATATGCTATAGATTTATTAACACACCATGTGTCATCCTGCCTTCAGATGGTTACAGCAGTCTAAAATGAAGTTTTTATAGTGTAAAGGAGCTCTCCTGTAGAAGTCAATTCACAGTCATGATAATTTGCCGATCGGTGCAGTCCACTTTAATGGTCATCATTTTTCCAACACAAACATTTAAATTCCTCTTCTAAGATTTCTGCACCTGTTAGCCCTTCAATTCCACCACTATACCAGGTGTTCATCATTGTGCTTCTTGCCTCCTTCCTTATAAAAGTATTCATTACATTTATTTCATCTGTATTTAGGATAACACATACCCTGAGATTCTTCGATCAAACTTGGGATCTGTTGTGCTTCAGCTGAAAAAGCTGGGTATTGATGACCTCGTGCACTTTGACTTCATGGATCCACCTGGTAAGTCAGTCTGCAGTCTTATTGTGAACTGTAAATGATCCTTTTATGCAAGTTAGTCACAGCTAGCTGATCCCAGTGCCTCTCCTCCATGCAGCTCCTGAGACATTAATGAGGGCCCTTGAGCTGCTGAATTACCTGGCAGCTCTCAATGATGACGGTGACCTGACAGAGCTGGGGTCCATGATGGCGGAATTTCCTTTGGACCCCCAACTGGCAAAGATGGTTATTGCGAGCTGCGAGTTTAACTGCTCCAACGAGATCCTTTCCATTACTGCCATGCTGTCAGGTAATGCCCAGGACTGGGCTGACATCTTTCTTGCCTGTTGTAGGCCAAGTCTCTTGGGGTTAACACTTTTTGATTACAGGCAGTGTTAAAAGTCATCCCACCTAATATCTAGTTTTCTATTCCTCTAAAAGTTTTAACAGCTATCAGCTTAAATTAATATCAGCAGTTGAAGTGTTTGAATGTGCAACACGTATAGATTTCACTGTATAATGATGGGACATATAGAAAGCTCATTAAAGGGGCGCCATCACCCTTTTCCTTATAATGTCTCATTTATAAAATACTCGTGTGAGCAATCCCTGTGAGATAAAAGCTCAGATTTCAGACTGCTCTAAACACAAGATTTCAGAGGCTTTCCCCCTACTCTTGACTCTGTATGGTGACAGTGACTGCAGATATCCCTGACATTGATCATCAGCACATTAGCCCCACCCACCTGTTGTTTCGTTTAGGTGGGGGTAGGCAGTTGAAAGAAAGCTGGCTTCTTAAATGAGCTGATGAATTGATGGGTTGGTCTGATGCCCTTTTTTCCCCCTCCCCCTTTAAGAATTAGCATTTAAACATTGGCTCAGTGTTTACAAAGTTGTCACTACACAAGTGCAAATTGTGTTTCATTCAGAAAATGGTGCCTTGTCCAGGATTATGACAACTGAAAAATGCATGCCAGTATTAGTCCCAGTAAGATTAATTCATAATTAATCATACACTATATTGCCAAAAGTATTCACTCACCCATCTAGATCATTGAATTCAGGTGTTCCAATCACTTCCACGGCCACAGGTGGATAAAATCAAGCACCTAGGCATGCAGACTGCTTCTGCAAACATTTGTGAAAGAATGAGTCGCTTTCAGGAGCCCCGTGAATTCCAGCATGATGCCATGATAGGATGCCACCTGTGCAGCGAGTCCAGATGTGACATTTTTTCACTGCTAAATGTTCCACATCAGCTGTTAGTGTAAAAGCACGCTGCCACTGGGCTCGAGCTGTGGGCATATGTTCTCGGGAGTGACGAATCACTCTTCTCCATCTAGCAATCGGATGGATGAGTCTGGATCTGGTGCCAAGTGTAATGGTTGCTGGAGGGGGGATTGTGGTGTGGGGTTGGTTTTCAGGAGTTGGGCTCGGCCCCTTAGTTCCAGTGAAAGGAACTCTTAATGCCTCAGCATATCGAGACATTTTGGAGAATTTCATGCTCCCAACTTTGTGTGAACAGTTTGGGGATGGCCCCTTCCTGTTTCAACATGACTGCCCACAGTACACAAAGCAAGGTCTATAAAGACTGAAGGTCCATAAAGACATGAATGAACGGATTTTTGTGGAAGAACTTGACTGGCCTGCACAGAGTCCTGACCTCATCTTATGGATTAAGAATTTATGTGTGTGTGAAGGCAGACTAGTGAATACTTTTGCAAATATAGTGCATATTCGTCAGGGTAGTTTGTTGGAGAACAGTATTGAGTTTGATTGTTCAAATAAGGATCGTGGTATGGAGTTATCAAAGAATGGTAATACTGAATCGCAGTATAGGGATTTCCATACTGAATTGGAATTTATCTTTTTTAGGGCAAACACCACTTGGAAGTGTTTCTAGATTTATTGAACTTTTTTAAATTTTATTTTGAATAATACATTTAAAATTAATGTTGTACTATAGAATTATGTGTAGCTCAGATATTTCATCCATCCTCCTACTCAAAGACCTAACACCCATGTATCAAAAGTAAAATCTCTTAGTTTCAGAAAGGTTAAACATTACTGATGTCCCTAACGCTCTGCAGCTGTGTGAAAACTCTTGTTTTACAGATGTGGTTAAATGACCCCTCTCTACGAGCTAATAACCATTACAGTTGGGAATGACCATGAGAAAAGACTGAAGCCCCCTCTTATAGAGCTTGTGGTCCTGCCCTGTCCCAACTCGGTGTCGAGCGCCCTAGCATCATAGGCTTTGCTGCATTTTTCTGTGAATGTTTGACTCATCCCTATGGGCGGCTTTGTTGGGGCCCATACCAACCTTGTTTAGTCCCACAGTGTTTTGTCCGTCCTACGGAGGCTAAGAAGGCAGCAGACGAGTCCAAGATGCGGTTTGCTCACATTGATGGAGACCACTTGACGCTGCTCAACGTCTACCATGCCTTCAAACAAAGTGAGCATCAGTCCACGTTTTGTTTCTACATGATGTTTAACCTGCATTATTTTTTTTAAGAACCCTATTTTAAATGTATATCTGACAATTCTGTGACACTGTCTCATTATTTGATCCCTTTCTCCAGACCACGAGTCTAACCAGTGGTGCTACGACAACTTTGTCAACTACCGTTCGCTGATGTCTGCCGACAACGTGCGGCAGCAGCTGTCCAGGATCATGGACCGCTTCAACCTGCCTCGTCGGAGCACAGAGTTCACAAGCAGAGATTACTACATCAACATCCGACGAGCGCTCTGCACCGGCTTCTTCATGCAGGTCAGCAGATTTAATGACAGAAACACTCAGAAGAGGAAGGAGGTTAGGGATGCTTTGAGGATGGTCTGTTGTTCAGTCTAGACTCGGATGTACATGGGTCTTTTTAAAACCTTTGCAGTGATAAAGAGTATGGCGAGTCATGAGTAGGGATGGGAATCGAGAGCCGGTTCCCAGTCAGTCAATTCCTTGGAATGGTTAGTCTGCTTGCTTAACAATTCCGCTTATCGAGTCCGCTGACGCGAGGACCCATTTGCGATTACGTCACACGTGCGCCTTATTTAGTACGGAATATATCCAACAGTGTTGAGACAGAATTGTCAAGATAAAAAGCATACAAAATTATGTTCAGTGTTTCTACAGCAGCAGCAGCTGTTTATGAGCAGTCTGTACGCATTGCAAGCGCAAAAAGGCGGAGCAGTCACCGAGATGGTGAGCTCGCGAAAAGTCACGTTTTTTCTAGTGTCCAAAGCGGCAGCGCTTTTTCCTATAACCACCATTAAAACCTTTAGTGGGAAACAGCTGAATTGTTAATACGAAAAAAGTATCTCTAATCAGATCAACCCATTTTGCTGTACTGCTTTCACTATACCGTATGAATAATCTCCATCCCCTGTAACATTTAGTTGATGAGGACTGCCAGAGTCTGTGTGGCTCAGAGGCTGCTGCTCACGCAGGTTGCATTGGTATTTTTGATTTAAAATTTAAAAATATTCATAGTTAATTTTCAAAGAGGAATCCTTTTTTATATACCAGTTTAAATTTTGTTCTACTTTACATTAAAAAGAGTTAATGCAAGCCAACCCATTTGTGGTATATTTTATTGACTTATCCAATGAGAATCGATAAGAGAATTGATAAGGAATGGAATCAATAAGTGATATCAATAATTGAGTCGGAATTGCTAAATTCTTATCAATTCCCATCCCTGGTCATGAGTATATTGAAAAAGCTGCAGGCAGAGAAGAAGTACCATAATTTTTAGTAATCAATTATCTTTTAATCACATATGCATTATGTGGTCAGTTTTCCTTTCTGGAACTAGACCGAAGCCTGCTACTGAGTCAACATTCTCCTTGCACTGAAAAGATCTGTATATTTATTTTTTATTTTATTTTATTTTATTTTTTTATAAACCCCCTGCAGGTGGCTCATTTGGAGCGCACAGGTCATTACCTCACAGTGAAGGACAACCAAGTTGTCCAACTGCACCCATCTACAGTCCTGGACCACAAGCCCGAGTGGGTGCTCTACAATGAGTTTGTCCTCACCACCAAGAACTACATCCGCACTTGCACAGACATCAAGCCAGAGTGGTAAGTGTGCAGACAATAAAATCTTTGTAAAGATTATTTTAACATTTGTTATATCAGCTGACTCACAGGGTTGTCCATTTTCTGCTGTCTTTGTTACAGGCTCGTGAAGATTGCACCACAGTACTACGAAATGAGTAACTTCCCACAATGTGAAGCCAAGAGACAGCTGGAGCGAATTATTGCCAAACTAGAGAGCAAAGAGTATTCCCAGTACTGAACAATAGCCAACAAGTGTCCTGGAAAACAACTGCTTACTATAGTTTTAGATCTTTCTATGTCATTGTATCTTAATGGCTTTTTGAGTTTTGTTTTTGTTTTTTTTTGGATTGTTTTGTTTGCTTTCTTCCCGGTTTTCCCATCAATGTTAATTCTGTAACTATATGTAATGTCAAATAAAATGTCAACAACAATGGTTAGACCTGGCTGTAACGACTTTCAAATGGAATAACAAACGTGTTATTTAGATGTGGTTGAATTTCGTTTAGGAGACTGCTGAGTCATAAACATTTGTGCTTGCTTTGTTACTTTGACTTAATTTTTGTGTATAAATTAATTAGTAAAGTCTGTTATCACAAAATTTGATCTGTGGTTTAGTTTTTATGTTTTTGTCTAGCCCTTTCATGCATAGTGGACGCTACACATGAAAGCTTTTGTTTTTGCATGTGTTGTCATAGTTTGGTTTCAGTCAACACATTGGACACTTATGCATCATCTTATACACTGCCACCTATTGGTCAGCCATGGGAAGTGCAATTTTAAGTCCTATAGCAGGATTCTCTTGCAAGTAAAAAACAATAAAAAAGCATCAATCAACATCTAAGGATTAACGTAATTGTTAATGTTCACATAATTATTTTATATTGGGATTAATCACGTTCACTAAATTGGACACTATGCATCGCTGATGCTAGTTCAAGTGCAATCCATATCATTACTGATCTGCAGTCACTCTTTAATGTAGATCAATTGCTGTTAACTTTTTAAAAAGATTTTTTTGCATATGTCCATAAAGTGAATAAATATATTGGTGCCTTTATATTTTTGTTCAAGTGCAGCTTGTGAAAGGAAGGCCTACAGGATAGTGGAGCATATGTCATCTGAGCCAAGTGATGATGATGATGATGATGATGATGATGATGAAGGGGTTCCAGAAAAACAAGAATGATCAGGATTAATCAATGCTAGTGCTAGTGACAGTGGATCTGTGGATGCTGAGCCTGTACTACCAGACAGCTCAGGTACAGACTACTGCGAATGCTTGGCACCTTTACATAATATCTGGGTTGGAGCAGATGGATCTCCATTTCAAGGGCTCTGTAGCTTATGCACTAGTAAATGCAGGTTCCATCAAACGCAAGAGGAAGACTGGCACTACATCTTCAGTGAAATGGCGTAGTTGGCTTTTTTTTATAAGGGCATGTTTAGCAACTGCTAATTTATGACAATGTATTTTTGGCTTGTGCCCTGGATATTTTGCCAAATTTCCTTGAAGTCAGACTGAACTGAACTATTGTAAATGGTTCATGCTATGCTGCTTTCTGAGAGGGTGCTTTTTTGTAGAAAATCCCAGAAAGTCCACAGTTCAGGTCAGGAGCAAGATCAACATTTTTGCGTTGCTTCGAAAAGTATTAGAATATATTAAAATGTTACACAACACCAAATTGGTAGCATTAAAATTTAAAATGATAAAATCAATAATTTGCTATTATTGGTTTGTCAAATACATATTTCTTTGGTTCAAAAGTCATGTGCATGGTGTCCAGCTGAGTGGTTATGTTTGTAATGCCATGAAAAAAAGGTTCATAAACAAAATTTCAATTGCATTTTTTTTTCATGCCTAAAGAGGAATAAAAACAGAATGCGTGCATAAAAGGGCTAGACATTTGTTTTGTTTCTATTAAATATGGAACTAAGTTTTGGAGTGGAAAGGGGCTATTTAGTGAATCAGTACTTGAGTAGCTCCTGCTATTTAAAAGAATGATCTACTCTCTCAGCAACCTTAGCACAGTGTTATGTGTTTATGCATAACATGACTTTAATGTGTGTTCCAAAATTTCTGAACAGTTTGTTGGACTTTGACTCGCCCGTGATATGCTGTATAACACGGAGCACAGCTTACACTTCAAACACAAGAAAATTGAGAAGATAAAATAGATTTAATGAATGGCATTTTATTACAAGTAATATTGTAATACTAATAATTTCTCACATGAAAATGGTTCTCAAATTGGGGAATTTGACCACCAATGTGAACATTAGTAGGATGAAAACAGAGAAAAATGGAAATGTGGACCTTTTCAGGAAAATAAAACGATTACTGACATTAATGCAACATGTAACAATTGTTTCTGAATGAGCACTGGAACTGCTGTTTTATGCAACTGTGAAGTAGTAGTACAACTATTGTAAATGTATTTTTCTGGTAACTTGAAATCCTTTGAAGGTATTCAGATTCAAGAGTAAACTGCACATGAATTCATAAACCAGACTGGCACTTGAGCCATTGCTGGACTGAACGTGCTTATGTCAGTGATTCTTTTCTATCGCTTCTGTTCAATGTCTTCTATGGTCTCTGGCAGGCACCTGTTTCGGGTCTCTGAAAGCGTGCTTGCCACTATCGCCCCAAATACAGCCAGACAGCATAAGACCACCTGTGGCAGTTCCTTCCAGACCTCATCCAGTAAGAGGATCATAGGTGCCACAGCTACACCAAACCGAGCCATGAAAGAGTTGTAGCCCATACCATTCTGCCTAAAAGCATGCAGAAAAAGTGAAACATCTCTTTGATGTCCTGCAGTGTTTAAATAAAAATGAAGCTTGGAAGTAGGCATGTATAGTTACCTTACTACAGTCGGGTACAGCTCAGCGCTGTAAAGCACTAGTGTTGCAAAGGATGCTGAAGAAAACCCTTTTCCGATGACTGCTAGCGCAGTAGTAGCAATAGACATATCTACAAGGAACAGCAGAATCATATTTACTGTCTTAGTGCTTGCAAAAAGTGGTCCAAGAGGAAAAAAAAATAGGAATATATAAGATTTAAATTATAATACAGTGCTTTGCAAATGTATAAAGCCACCCCTCATTTCTTTTTTTAGAACTCACTTTATTAAACTTCAAACATGAAAAATTATATTGCAGATATAAACATTAAATTGAACACAAAACCTTTCCTGGCAAAGGAAAAAAAAACATCAACAAACAGACAAAACAAACAAACAAACAAAAAAACAAAAACAAAAAAAAAACAAGCCACCCCTCATTTCTTGGGATCTATTTTCTTTAAATTCATTGCTGCATAAGACCCGTTGCCACTGATTTTGAGTCCAGTTCTTTTAATAATTTGACATACCCCAGCCTTTTCTACCTGTTTGCCTTCCTTAAGAATGGCTTCTTGACAGCCAGACTGAAACATGAGGTAGATCTCTCAGGTCCTGTATCAAGTCTTGGATTTTTAAAGGCCATCACTTTGTGTTCATGTGCTGTAGACATCACTTCTTTTGTCCAGTTTCCTCAATTTTTTTTAAAGACAAGGTGCACACCATGCTGAGAGAGGCTAAGTTTTCCACTGATTTGGGAATCGCCTTGTTGGTGGAAAAATACAGTTTTACTGTATGTGTGTCACGCTGTGTTACCACTGACATTTTTCATAGATCCAAGTAAAGAAATTGGGAAAAATGGTGTGTTTTTGTGACAGGCTGCTACTAGCAAAGTGTTTAAAACTGGTTATTTGCTAAGATGTCTGTGTAGACATAACGTGCCTTTTTGTGCTTAAATAAATGGTCAGGTTCAAGGACTAGACTGAAAATGAGTGACAAAGGATCCAATGTCCAACAAAAAACTTTCAAAGACCTGACTGTAATCTCTTTTTGAGAAAGATTTTTTAAAACCTTTAAAACCCAAATCTTACATTAAGTCTGCGGTGATCAATAAATGCCTACCTTTCGGTATCATAATATTGATTCCAAGAGAAATGGCAGCTAGCAGCATAGATCCCACCTCGGTGCGTCGCCTGCCTATCTTATCCAGTAAGTAGTAGACTGACACTTTGGCAGGAAGTTCAATTAAACCATAACTAAACTGAGTGAGATATATGTTGAGCCCAAAACCTGTGATCTTGAAGCTGATGCCATAAAATATAGTTGCAATACAAAACCTGGGGACAGAGAAAGCAGCAACTCATTAAATCAGTGAACAAGCTGTTGACTTATAATTTGCAAACAAAATTTAATACACCCTAAAGCAGTGGGAATGCAGACCATAATATACCAGTACGCAGGGCCAGTTTCCTCATCTCAGGTGTTTGTATCAGGTCAAGGTAGGAGTAGTTTCGGTCTCGTTTCTCCGTCACAACAATGGTGGATAACGACTGAAAGAATTCAAGGTAGCGTCATTTGAGGGATTTGCAACAATAGTGAGTGTAAAGCAATGCAAGACACACTGAATAGGAACACAACAATCCAAAACATGCAAACACAATTAATTAAGACACTCTCAAGACTAGATTGTCCTTGGTTCATCTGGAGTTTACTGACCTCTGTTTTAAGTGTTTGGACTGAATCATCTGTCCGATTCATGTTGGCACATTTTTTCAAATAGATGTGAGCTTGCTCCAGCTTTCCATTGGCAATCAGCCACCTAGCTGATTCCGGCATCCACCTAATGTTAGAGGGAAATTAGTTTTTTGATCCAACTATAGACCTAATGCACTGAAATTTTTAGCCAAGGGGGAATCATCAATTTGTTCCAGGTCTCCCCCTCTGGTAGGCACTACAGAGCACTGTGCGCTAAAAGAAGAAGACATTTGTACAGTTTCTTTCCACAGGCCTTCATTGATAAACCCTTGGAACACTAATATAGTGCCTGTATGTTAAACATGTTAACCAGTCACAGACTTTAAAGCGATTAAAGTGTACTGAAATGAGCTTTTGTTTTACTACAAGCATTAGTCATACCTCCAAGTGAAGATGGCCAAGATTAAAGGTGATGTAACACTAACAATCAGCCACCTCCAATCATTCACAAAGTAGGCAATGAGTGGAAATGCTGTGTTTCCAAATGTCCAGGATAAGCTATCAGTCACTCCCACAATCTTCCGGTGTTCAATGTCCACCCACTCCACACCTGAAAGGATCAAAAAAGGATGATAAAAGGGGAAGGGCTGTCTCTACGATACAATATTCTATTTTTGCTCACATTTCTAATTTAATGGAAAAATTTGTACCATATTGAGGTACTGTAACTATAGAATATCGCCTTTTCTCTTTCACTGAACGTGCCTCTGCAGCAGCTTATTTTGATCTTTTTTCTTCTTCTTATCATTACTTTTGATGGTATCTGCAATTTTATAATGGCTATAATGAACATTATCAATAAAACTAAATTACAGCACTGAGCATACTGCATTCCTTAAAGTGTCAGTCAAAAGTTCACAGTGCGACTGAATAAACACCGCCTGCCATCATGACATGATACATGTAATCAGTGTATGCAAAGTGGCTCTTTTTTTAAAATAAAAAAAAAATTAGGTTAAACATTTTTTCCAAGCACAGGAGAGACATTTACCTCACGCACAGCAAATAATCAAAAAATATCACAAAGTGACCTTGAACAATGATATATTCATAATTTTCCCTCTGCTGGGCTCTATACTATCTATAAAGATAGTTTTTTGTGCTGTTCTTTTGGTAGCCTTGTCTTCTGAAGTAAACTGAACATTATATATACAAAGGATGCCGTATATGTGTTTAGGTGAAGAACCAAAGTGATTACTGAGAACCGCTGAGACAATGACGATGCCTGTGATGCAAAAGCCAGTGAAGAACCTCAGCACTGCGAACATCATGTAGGATGTAGAAAAGGCGCTTGCAATACCAAACAGCATCGCAGACACATATGATACCAGCAGCATGATCCTTCGGCCATACCTATGCAAAATCAGAACGTCTCAGTATTTCATGTTATTCAGTAGCTTGAACACTGCCTCATCAAATTTGAGTCAAGCAATCATACCTGTCACTTAGACTTCCAAAGGTTATTGCTCCAAACATGACTCCAACAAAGAAGATGGTAGCAGTTGCTTTGTTTTTTCCTCTTCTAGCACACACCAAGTCCCACTTGTACAAAGAAAAATATAGACAAATCCACAATTAAATTTTCCATGGGATTATTTCAGAATGATGAACAATTACATTTATTTTACAATAGAAAAAAAAGGACAGTAGGATCACCTCTGAGGTCAGCGTAGACCTGAAGGTGGTGTTATCGTACACCCATCCGTTCTGGCATGGTACTGTGGGCACATCAGTGATGTTGGAGGACTTAAACAGCAGCTGATATTGAGGCTCCTTGAACATCTGACAGGAGCTTGGAGTCCCATCCTGCTGGACTGGAATAGTAACAACAATCCTCTCTGCCTGGGATAAATTCATAAAAACACCTCCGTCATCCAGAGAGCTGATGTCACAGTGATGAGTTGGAACAGCTGCTATGAAATTGTTGAGCAAGAAGTGGCAAGGCAGAGTGAAGCGGCCGATGAAGCTGATCACAATGATCATTATCTGAAATCTTCCAAATCCATTAATATCAGCAAGAACATTCTCAAACTTCATTGTGGCTTCGCACTGTTTGCAAAATATCCTCAATCCTCAATCATTTGTAGCCTAAAAAGTAGCAGACCTTGAATGTTTGACTATTTAACGGCTTCTTGACTATTCGAAATAAGTCAATGTTTAACCTTATTTAACCAATAAAATAATTTTTATCTATGCGATTATAAAAGAAAGCTTTCAGTGGTGGTGACAGTTACTTTACTGCAGGATCAGTGAAATGACTTATTGAAAGTAATAATGAAAAAGAAGTAATGACACTGTGATTCAGTGGGAGTTTAATTCATAAGCAAATGAATGGATGTTATAAATGGTAAAATGTACCTGTTGTGGCAGATCTCTGTTTGAATTTGGCTTTCGAACACTTTTTATTCATTTTCTCCAAATAATACAACAAAACAGCATTAGGAGTAATGCCAAGAAAAGGACTGTTGCTGTTACAAACACAGGAAGCGGGGCTCAAGGTCAATACAAAGACACAGAGACATAAGTTTGGACAAAATTCATGAGCAGAGATGATACCAAAAAGAGCAACAATTACAACATTAGCACCGAAGGAAGAAAAAAATCATGTAAAAATTGACTATAAAGCTGCTAGAAAAGATTGGTTCTCCACTTAATCATTTCAGACATCAAGCACCAAATAATGCAATTTGTGGATTTTGATCCCTTCTTTTGTCGCACGTATAAAGTAGACTTACTAATAAATTGCATAACTATACCGTACTGTAACGAACTGTGGGAAATACAGATACATTAATGAACAAATGTACTGGACCACCTACAGGAGCTGCTCAGCTGGGAAACCCACAAAGGTCACTGCACACAGTTTTTGTGTTGACGTAAATGCCAGAGGAGGTTTGGAACTCTGCAATTATTGGGTGAGCAGAGCGTTGGAGACTTTTATGCACTTGGTAATCCCGCTCTGTAGCTTTGCGTGGTGTCTGTGGTTCCTAAACACTTCCAATTTGCAATAATACCGCTTACAATTGATCACGGACTATCAAGGAAAGAAGAACTTTCACAAACTCACTTGTAGCAGTGAGGAATTTATGCAAATAATCAATGCAGATAACATCATCACCTCAAATGCACAGATGGCATACAGTTCCAGGATTTATTGAGATTTATTTTTACTACAGAACATAGTATACTATCATTGTGAACTTGATAAACATGTAACTTTTGTGTTCTGCGAGTTGGGTGTTTGTAATGTTTTCAACAAGGAAAGAAGCCAATATTCTGTGATAGCCACACAGCAGTATGTATTACGATCACATTTATTTAATACAGCATTCTATGTCATGATTACTTAAAATATGACTAGGTGTATGTGAAAGGCATTGCATTTGTACCCTGTGCAACAACAAAAAAGCAAATCAGCTACTAGAGTATCAGCTAAAGTTGGATATTGCTCCCATGAGGAGGAAGAAAGACTTTGTGTTCAACATGCATTGAACTATTTGCTAGCACCAAGGTTCTGTGACCATTTATCGGAGTCCTGTGGGGATTTTGGTTGCTATGAAGAAAATGTACAGTCGGGAGCGTCCTCATCAGATGTGGGGACTGATCTTCTTCTGAAATACAAAGCACATTTTCATTTTATAACATATAGCTGTCCATTTTAATGCTTGGATGCATTTCTACATTAAAGCCCAGTACCTTGTTTGTTCCACGTCCTCAATAGTCTCTGGTAGCCGAACATTGTGCGTCTCAGGAAGCAAAAGAGCTGACAGCCCGGCACCTAACGCCATCAGGGAGAAGACAGAACTTGGCAGATTGACCCACACCTCTTCAAGAAGCATGATCAAGGGGGATACAGACACACCTGCACGGGCCATGAAGGAGCAGTAACCCAATCCATTTTGCCTGCATTACAAAAAATTGCAACAAATGTGCTGCTGTGATTATCAGTTATCCAAATATCTCAGTAAGCTGGGATACCACAATAACATGGTTTTTAATGTTCAAAATAAATAAAATGTGCATTTTACTGACCTCATTACTGTGGGATAAAGCTCTGTTGTGTACAGAAAAACAGTTACAAAAGAGCCCTCTGAAAACATCTTGCCCAAAGCACCCACAGCTGTCCGAAAGGTTCCCTTGTCTGAAAAGAAAACCCTGGAATTTCACCTTGTGTTATAGTTAAGGCTTTGCACTGCATTTCCTAGGAAGATTGAGTGATATAAATGTAGAAGGAAGTTTAATGTTTCTGCGATTTGTTTAAAGCTGCAGCCAAGTGTATGAAAGTGTATGGCTCATGTTTCTCAAGACTGGGCTGTTTACATGCTTTCACAAAGTGTTGAAAGTGTTGAATTTGTAATGTAAAGGCTACTCTTAACTTCTTAATATTTGCCCCAAACAAATAATATTGTGACAGAAAAAATAAATTTAAAAAAGGTTAAATTAATACAGCTACACATTTGAATTGATCAAATACCTGCAGGAATAAACATGCTGCAGAAAATCAGCAGCCCGGTCACAATGAGCGTCCCGGTTTGAGTCCACCTTCGACCTATTTTGTCCACGATGAAAAAAATCAACGCTTTTGCTGGAATCTCTATGGCACCATAGATGAACTGTGTGAGATACATATTTACACCAAATCCACTAATATTCAAGCTGATTCCATAATAAGTGCAGGCCACGCCAAACCTGCAAGCAAGACGAGAGTGTTGTTATATTAAAGTTAAACATTTGTCCCAAAGTTTCTGATTAGCTACAGTAGTTGAGATCCGTCATGGCTTAAAGTAAAACCACCATTATCAAAACAATGTTGGTACCCAGCAAACATCAGGTTGAATGACCAGCCTTTGGCAGTCTTTTCTAGTCTTGGTTGAAAAATAGCTTAGACGGTTGTGCCAATGCAAGTTTGCTATTGAACTTTTGAATTTCACATGGATTTTCTTGTTAGACTTTGTTCAAGAATTTTTTTATATTTTTTTATTTGAATGAATTTTTTTACTCAGTTTGAACTAAATGAAATTAGCAAAATATTCTCAATAAAGGACAAAAGTATTGCTATCTGGCAGACTTGGGGAGCCAACTACAATAAAAGGTGATGAAAAGGTTTTTAGAAAGAATTTGAGAAGATTGCTTATATAAGAACTGCTCAAGACTAAAACCCCAACTGGAAAAATAACTTTCATTGCTGAATTTAACTGCTGTCATCAGAAACTCAGCAGGATAATGAACAGATACTTTAAAGCTGAAGCACCACAAAGTTACAGTATATCACTGTGGTGTTCCTGTACAGTTTTCAGATTAGCAAACGAAATGATACTTGGCTTCACTTAAAAGGAAACTTGAGATATTGAAAATGCAGCCTGTGTAACAACACTTTAGATGCTGAGTTTTTTTTTTACCCTTGAGCATACTAGTAAGAAGTTCCCTGTTAAACGATCCATGAACTGAAAAGAACTTTGCCCAATTATTACTCATAGTTTTAGAAGAATTTGCCAGTAAATAAGGAAGGACTAGAAATTGATGTTAAAAATATATGTACAGCATTTCTTAAAAAGTTAGAAAATTTGTGAAAACTCAAAAGTCGAAAATACAGTGTTTTGTTGACCAATGCCCAATGAATAGTCATGCCAGGGCTCAGAAAAGTTAACTTATAAATAAAAATCAATCTCCAATGTTGAAAAATTTCAAAAATTCATACAAATTGCAAAAAAAAAATCAAAAATCAGAAATTCATGTCCTGCAATTTTTTATATAGAGAATTACCCAATCAATACTGGCAGCACGTTTGAAAAGATTCAGCCAAAAAATAAGGGAGAAGTAGTCACTGAAGTTGAACAGGAATGTACTGTTTAGCTTCAAAAATTAGTAAAAAAATAAATTTAAAGTAGAAAATTTGTCTGAGGCATTTTGTAGAACGTTGCATAATGAATACTCATACCAAGTTTGAAAGAGTCCGCCTGGGAATAAGAAAGGCATAGGGATTAAAGGTAGCCATCAATGTACAGTATTTCTCAGATGGTCATGGCGGACAGATGGATGCCAGAAGGTTCGGTATCAGATTAGCAGTGCTAAAAATACAAAACGTTATTGATAAATCTCTCATAACCTCAGCTGCAATCACACTACTCTGTTTTAAGAACTGTAATTGGTGATGATAGAAAGCGGATTAACTAATGATTTTTTTAAACCAATCATTTGGCAGAATCTTGTACATAAATGGTAGGACCTATATTTTGCTTCATGCTCTGGTGAACACCACAAGGATGAATGTTAGCATGCATGTTGGCATGAAAAAATAAATGGGGAAATTGAGAAGAACTATTTCCCATAGATTTATAATCACAACAAGGTGGTGGACAATTTACTTTTAAATAAAAGTAACACAGAGTTGTTGCTGTTGGAGTGGATGAGCCCAATGTAGCTGTCAATCAAATGTCATGATCTGATATATTCAATGCAATAATCTATATCCTATAATCCTAGTTCTTCTTACTTTATTATTCTTGTCTATGGTTCTGTTTTTGCCAAACCAGTTTTGACCCTGAGGATCACCATTTCAACCAAGTTTGCTGCAAACCAATTTTACGCTGCAGCTAAGAGACAAATATCACTGCATTGTTAAGTGAACCTAATTGAGAACAGCGGGACACAGTCTTCATTTTTGGATTCTATAAACATATTGGTACCACCCTATCATGGAGACGGACAGCTGACTCCAAATTTTAAAGGTGAGTGTTCTTAGGCTGAATGATCAAATATGTACCACTTTATGCATTTTTAAAAAATGTTTTTTAAGGTTTTAGCCTTATATTTGGAAAACAAATCAAGAATATACCACACAATGCCAGAAAGTAGAGCCCGTCTTCTCATTCTAGGGGTCCTCACAAGGTCCAAATGGGAATACTTTCTGTTTTCATCCTCTACAAGTATTACTTTAGACAGAACCTGTAGAGTGAAAAGAAAACTTTGTTCAGAGAAAGTTGCTGTGCTGTGTATAAATTCTGTTTAGAAGTTAGCCAATTTTGTAAAATGGTGTACCTCGGGTTTTAAGTCACCCATGGCCTCTTCTCTGAAGTTGAATTTTGCACATTTACTCAGGTAAAAATGAGCAGTGTCCACTTTTCCATTACTCATCAGCCACCTGGCAGACTCAGGGAGCCACCTCCACACAAAAAGCAATGACAAGACTTTTAAACACAAAGTTATTGAGATGATTGCTCATGTAAACTCATTACTTGCATATGTCTCATCAAGAGAAATGTGAAATTATACTACAAACAAGACTACAGGTTCTTTTAGATTGACATAGCGTGCTTTGTTTGAATGCTGAATAATTATAATCATTTGCCTTTACCACCAACAGATCATAGCTGGAAACAGCAGGGAGGTCACAGCAGCAGTCAGGTATCTCCAGTCATTAATGAAATAGGCCACACCAGGTAGAAGAGCACAACCAAAACTCCAGTCCAAGCTCATTAAAACACCCACTGCAGTCCGATGTTTGATATCCACCCATTCAATACCTATGTGGAGCAATTTCTGTATTTTTTAATATTAATAGTATTGACTGAAGTTACTGATAACAAAAAGTATTTTGAATGTGTGGTCTTTCATTAGCGTTCTTTGCAAACCTAACCTGTATGTGCTTTAGCTCAACAAAATCTTGTTATGAAAGTGTGATGTTTAAGTTCATTTGTTTTTTATTAGAATGACGGACAACTCACAAAGGACGATAGAGATTATACTTATTCCAGAAAGTCCAAGTCCAGTAAAAAACCTCATTGTAACAAACATGGGGAAATTATAGGAGAAAGCGCTCGCTATCCCAAAGAAGGTGGTTACGATGTACGACAACAGAAGTGTTTTTTTCCGGCCAAACCTGTAAAACAAATGATAAGAAAATCAATCAAAATATCTACACAGTACTGAAAGAAATTAAATAGCCTAGATAGTACTTGTTAATACCACCTTTGAGATCACTTTATTTTCATAGTAGCTATATTATTTTTATTAATGCTGCAAACATTATTTGGACAAGTGTTGGGCCACATCTTTCAATCTATGAATTCAGGTGTTTTCAGTCCCATTGCCACAGGTTCATAAAATCAAGCCGACAAGCCAGTTTGCGAAATTGCTTCCCTCCTAGATATTCCATGATCCAGGAAGTGGTAATACTACAATGTGGATAGTGTTTAGGAATCACGACAACTTAACCAAAAAATTACAGAAGTACTGAGGTGCTTAGTGCATGAAAGTCATAATGCTCTGCTGACTCAATAGCTGCAGACCTCCAAACCTCGTCTGGCATCAGCATCAAAAACAAAAAGATAACTGCGCACCAGGAGCTTTATGGCATGGGTGTCCATGGCTGAGCAGCTCCTGTAATGTGTAGGTGGGATTAATACGTTTCTCCATGTAATGTACTCAGAGGTGGGAAGTAAGGAATTACAAATAGTTTGTTACTGTACTTAAGTAGATTTTTCAGGTATCTGTACTTAAGTATTTATTTTCTGCCAACTTTTTACTTTTACTCCCTACATTTTTACACAAACATCTGTACTATCCACTCCTTACATTTTCAAAACAGACTCATTACTTTAGGATTAATATCAGAGGGAAGATTTTATTTCCAGTCACGGTACCTTCAAAGATCAAACCGATCTGAGCCTAAATGGAGGAACAATAACACATTAAGGGTCAATCGTACTGGTGTATCCATCCCCAGGACTGATTGCAAACAAAGAGATGAAAAAAACAGATAATTTATGTATCATTTATAGCGCTGTGCTCATGGGGGTAACAGTAGGCCGGACCTAATACGGATGTTTGTAAGCTGTGGTTGCGGTACTTTAGCATTTAGTTAGCACTACAGAAGAAGATGTTACATGTATTTTCAAATGCAACGTTTCTAAATGCTCAACAAATATTAGTAAACAAATTTAAGCTGCTGATATTTAGATTCATTCACTGAATTCAACCTTTATAGCAACTGCAAACTGCCAGTATAAAGACAGTATAAACAGTATACTGTCAGTGTAGAGGATGGAAATCAGCCAAGATAGCTCATGAAATACTGGGTTACAGCTTGTTGAATTCATTTGTGTAAATCCATACAGAGCAGCAGCAGGGGAGGTCAGCTGATCACATCTGAACACAAAGAAAATCTACTGCAGTACACAGAAATTATTGTGAGCTGTGATTCTTTACCCCATGCTGAGCCACTACAACCAATCTTAGGATTCCCCACCTACTAAATCCCACTGTAACCCCTAACTGTATTCATTTTCCTGTTCAAGCTGAGTGCATTATAATTTAGACTGAAATTAAGTTTGTATTCTTATGAAATAATCTTGTTTTATTATGACATTAATATAGCACAAGGTTCACTTAGCTATGGACAAAAACAGCTGGTAGAAACTTCCTCCAAAGAGTTACTTTTACTTTCTTAGTTTGAGTGCATTTCAGAGCCTGTACTTTTTCACTTTTACTTGAGTAAAGAAGTTGAATCAGTATGTCAAATTTGTACTTCTACTTAAGTACAGAATATCTGTACTTTTGCCACCTCTGAGTGTACTTAATGGAAACATTTCTTATGAAAAAAACAAAAGATAAGTTAAAAAAGGAAGTGAGTAAAATCTTTCAAATCTTAAGTCTTCCAAGGAAGGTTGTTTTAAATATAAACGCTACTTAAAATAAAGGACCATAGTGATGTTCTGCACTGTGTATCAAACCAGACAAAAAGCCCAACTGTCATGTGAGTCCTCCATGGAAGCAATCCAAACTCATTAAATAGAGGGGCTGACTCCTACTCCAAAAAAAATCATCAAATACAACAGTTTCAGTATTTGAAACCTACAAAGCATTTCCGACCTGTGAATGATTGACATTTGGCAATACAACTTCTCTGTTCTTTACTATGTAGGAGTCTTTGTAATATTTGGCAAAACACCTCATCTGAGGTATCAGCCCTGATCTGAATACAGACTAAAACTTGTCATCTAATTGTACTTGTGCATAAAAGGTTAAGCATAGTTACTTTGATTTTATATATTTGTGTTTCATTTTAAAGATGACAGCGTGAACAAACCTGTCACTAAAGTAGCCAAATACTGCCGCTCCAACCATGACCCCAATGAAGAAGATGGTGGCTGTGCCTCTGTTTGCCCTTCTGTCATCACACACCAGATCCCACTATCAGGGAAACACATACAAAAGGAAAAGGCTCAGCTGATTTAGGACTGGTGTTAATTTCCAGCTTTTTAAATTTAGATATTGATCCTCACCTCAGTAGCCAGGGTAGATTTGAAGGTGGTGGTGTCATATGTCCATCCGTTCTGGCATGGCACTGTGGGTAGGTCAGTTAAGTTGGAAAAGTTTGACAGCAGATGAAAATGAGGCTCTGAAAACATCTGACAGGAGCTCAAACTCCCATCCGGCTCAAAAGGAATGCTAACAATGAGTCTCTCTTCCAAAGATAAATTCCTCAAAACACCTCCATCATTCAGAGAGCTGATGTTACAGTGGTGAGAGGGAATGAATGTAATAAAATTATTCAGCAGGAAGTGAAGCGGCAAAGTCAGACGTGCAATTACTAATGAGAGGATTGTTCTTAGTTGGAATCTTCCAAAGCCATTGACCTCTGCCAGCACATTATCAAACTTCATCTTGGGAAAAAAAAGGACGCAAACTGGAGAGTAATCACAAATACCTACAGGTACCAGGATCTTCTTTCAAGTGAACCACAAACTCTTTTTCTTCCGTTGAATGCTCTTGGTTAATGGTCAGCTGATGTGTTCTATGTGTGAATTTGTTATTAGCTAGTAAAGAACTGTGCTCATTAAACTGCAAATTATTCTCTGAAGCTTGAAAAACTGCAAATTAGTAACAAGTTTTTTCAAAGTAAATCAATAATTTTCAAAGGTGGCTCTACAGTTTTATTTATTTTAATGTCCAAAGCTTAGAAAACTGAGTACTTTCTGAACATGAATACAAGAAATTTCCAGTGTCACTCTTCAAAATTCAAGGCTGGGGGGGAGTGTGACCCAGCTGCCATAGGGCGAGAGGCAGGGTACAACCCGGACAGGTTGCCTGTCTGTTGCAGGCCCAACACAGGAAGACAGACAACCATTCACACCTATGGGCAATTTAGAAACACCAATTAACCTAACCCCACTAACTGCATGTCATTGGATGGTGAGAGGAAGTCAGAGCACCCAGACAGATGGTGGGTTTGAACTCAGGACCTTCTTGTTGTGAGGCAACAGTTCTAACCACAGCACCACTGTGCTGCTCTAATGATCAGTCTTTTAAGAAAATTCTATTTCTAAAGCAGAACTTTAAATTAAAAAAGCAATTTTTTGGGGGCTGAGGAGAAAAATGTTTTAATTTGCTCAAAGTTCTAATACCATAGGGACCTAAATAAATAAAAATGTCTAATTTTACATTTTTCCTTCCAATGAGCCAGAGTTCTTGTCACTTTTAAAGTTGTCTTGAGAAATGTTTTTCAGGCTTTCTGAAGGTCTTTTAAGGTTTTTCTTTGGACATTGGCTACTTTTTCTCTCATTTTCACCCCAGTCCTTGTACCTGACCATTTTCAGAGGAATGATACTGACAAATGAATTATTTAAGCATTAAAAAGGTACCTAACCTTTAAACCAGCAATGATTCCCAAAGAGCTCTTTGGGAATCATTGCTGGTGCAAAAACACTACTTAAAGAAATTGCAGTGTGTCCTTACAAAAAAAATTGTAAATGGGTAAAGTGTAGGACAAAAGAAGAGGCCGACCTAAAAACTACAGTACATACAAATGAATAGTATCATAAAGTCTTTAAGAAATAGGAAAGCTAGGAAAGAGCTGACCCATGACCTTCAATTGATCCATCTACTGCTCACTGAAACTTTATCAGAAATGGTCTGATTGGTGGATTTGAACATCCTTTGAAAAGCCTGGAGAACTATTCTTGAAGAATACTTAAAGAAGTTGCAAGAAGGCTGCCTAAGAGAGTTCAGTCTGTAGTGAAGAATAATAAAAGGGGCCAAACAGAATACTGTTTTTCAAGCTCATTACAATTGTACAAACTCTGCTTTTACCTTATATGCTGTATTTCTGTACAGTATGTTGCAATGAATCACTGTTTCCCATTGAGAAAAATATTAAGAAATGAGGGATGGTGCACCACTGATTTTTGCAAATGAACAAACTTCCTCCTGCACTTCTATTCATGGTTGTTTTAAAGCTATTTAACTCTTAATAAATAAGTAATGTGCATGAAATTACAAGCCAGAACAGAGAGATGCAAAACAGGCTAATGGTTGAACCATTTATTGAGATGTCCACACAATTTAATTACAAAACATAATGAAACACATTTTCTCAAAGTGTGTGACAAACATGTGAATAAAAAAACTATTCAGTAAATCAGTCAAGTAAATACATTTATGTAATTTATTGTAGTTTTAGTTTCCTATCAGCATTCAGAAACAGTAGGATTGATGCAACATTGCTGTTTGTGTATGGGCATGTGTTCATACAAAATAGTTCCTTTTTACTTGGTGGATGCTTTCTTGATGAATTCTGGCATTTGGGTGTCTAGAAAGAGAAGGACAAATTATTCTAAGGTAATGATTCATTGCTATTCCCCCAAATCACATCATTTAAAAAAAAAGAGTTTAAAACTATCTGGTGTCATGCAGTAAACTCCTAGTCAACTTAGGATTAACTGCTTCTCAAAAAACTCTCACACCAAAGAACAGGAAGCCTAAAATGGCACATTTCCTGGGTTTTGACAAACTTTGAAGTGAGTTGAAGTTTAGTTTGATTCCAGCGGTTTTTAGGTTTCTTTCCTCTGAATTTATTAACTAACAGTAGTTTAATTCAGCAACTCGATCAATGAGCGTTGCCAAAGTGACACTCGCATTTACAGACAAGGAGTCACATTATTAATTACAATGACAATGACTGGTCATGATCTAACACCAAATGACAATGAATAGTCTGTGATAAAATAAACTACTCATGACATACAGGTAATTCTTAGGTATGTAGGCATTTGCTGCAGTGCACCTAATGTGACCTAGTTGCATATCTGCAGACTTAGCTTTAACAGGTACGCTGCAAATGGTATCAGGAGTCGGATTCTGCTGCTCCAACTATGACCCCCATTAAGAAGATGGTGGCTGTTGCTCTGTTTGGTCTTCTCTTATCACAATCCAGATCCCACTAAGAGGGAAACAAGGACAAAAGAAAAACTTTACATGATCTAGAGCTGGTATTAATTTCCTGCTTTTTAAAATTGAGATATTGATTCTCACCTAATTGAAGGATGTGGTGTTATATATCCATCTGTTCTGACAGAAGTCAGTTAAGTTGAAAGAGTCTGAGAACAGATCATACTGCGACTCTGAGAACATCTGACAGGAGCTCACGCTCCCATCCTATTCAACAAGCCTCTCTTTCAAAGATAAATCCCTATAATCACTTCCATTGTCCAGAGAAGCGATGTTGCCGTGATGAAAGGGAATAAGTGCAATGAAATGATTTAGCAGGAAGTGAAACAGCAAAGTGAAAATAACAGCAAGAGGATAGTCCTTTGTTGGAATCTTCCAAAGCTGCCGATCTCCTTCAGCACATTGTCAAATTTTATTTTTCAACACAAAAGACACACCTGAGAATGACAGCAAATACCTACAGGGATGGAGATGTTCATTTGACGGCCAATGGCCATCTTCATTTCTAAATGGTATTGGTTAAGCGTCAGCTGATGGGTGAGAATGTTTTGAGGCAATGCAAATATGCACATGTGCTCACTCAGCTGCATGAAAGCAATCTGAAGTCTACAAATGTTCTTTCAAAAAAAATCAATCGTTTGAAAAGAAACCAATACCTTTTGTGCCCCTAACAGGCCAGGCCGACATTTACTTCATACTGAGGATGGTACAGTTATCCAAAGCTTAATAAATGTGTGCCCATGGAAGTAAATAAACTTGATAAATAAAAAAATGTGTTTAAAGATCCAGAGGTGAAAGATTATGATGCTCAAGAGAGGACACTGCTGTATTTCAGAGCATTCTCCTCATTGTTTTTAGTTTAGTTCGTTTCTGTCTATGTATGCGTAATTATTTTCTCATGCCTGTATATATTTCATTTTCACTAATATCATCTGATTAGTCAGAATATATAACAATTCTATTGTTTTTTTTTTTAAAAAAAGCTATATTCAAAATACTGTTTAAGCACAACCATCTGATCACTATCAATCTTTTACAGGCCATTGGTCATCACTGGGCTCACACACGCTAGTGAAATGTGTGGTATACAGCAAAACATGACACGACTAGTAAGCAATTTGTTACAAGCAAAAAAACAGAAAAAAAATTGTTGTGTTACTGTTAGGTTTATTGACACACTTAGGGCATTTTAACAATGGTACTGTTTGAATTTGGAATATGGCAACTTATTTCAAAATGTATTCATTTCCACTTATTAAGACAATTAATTGTCTTATTATTGATTACTGTCCTTTTTCTTACTGACTCTCCTTCTTCCTTGGTGACTGCCTCCTGCAATATGAACAAAACATTAGTTAGTCATTTGACCCTGTGTGCAAACTTGAAGATAAACTTGAGATGAAAAATAATGTGTATTTTGGACTCTGGCAAACTGTAAAGCGGAGTGTTTACTGGATTATTGTTTAGCAGTGAAGTTCTGTGACTGGTTAAGACTTAGATTTAGTTTGGATACTGAATTACATGGTGTGTCTGTGTGGGTTCGCAGTTACACAGGTCATAGTATCTGGAGCTTGAAAAAAAGGGGCGACTGGACTCCTTTTTGTTTCTTGAAGACGTTTCACCGCTCATCCAAGAGCCTCCTTCAGTTCTCAAACCAAAAGGTGGAGAGACCCAGATATTTAAACCCCACTGGGCATACTGTAGTCCCCTGGAGGTGGTTGCGACCCACTGTTGTTCATGTTCATAATCATTGAGCTATTACTGAACAGAGGAGGTGGATTACATCACAACCTTTCCCCAGGCACCTCATCCCCCATTCATACCTTTGTTCAGGTGACCTCAATAGGTCACTTGTTAAAATTGGTCGAAGTCCCAAATTGGTTTCACCCGAAACCACTGATTGTAATGGCCAGTTCCTCCTTTCACACGTTGGCGAATGTGATTATGCATAAACAACAGTGGGTCACAACTACCTCCAGGGGAATACGCCCACTGCGATTTAAATACCTGGGTCTCTCCACCTTTTGGTTTGAGAGCTGAAGAAGCCTTTTGGATAAGTCCAGTCACCCCTTTTTCATACTCCAGAAATTACATGGTGTGTTCTTTTAACATTTTCTCCTCTTTACCTTGGTTTCTCGATATCCTCGATGAACTCTGGCAGTCGGGTGTTCAATGTTTCGGGCAGAAGCCAAGCCACTAAACCAGACCCAACTGCCACAGCACAATATGTAGCTGCAGGGAGGGGATGCCACACATCTTCCAATAGCATGATGAGTGGAGAAATGGAGACGCCCAGCCGTGCCAGAAATGAGGTGTAGCCTAAGCCATTCTGTCTGATAAGATAAAACCACTGAGGTAAATGAAAACCTTCTATTCAAAGTAAACACAACAGGGCAGAAGATCAGCGTCAAAGGTTAAACTAGCTATGTAAGTTTTGTGTTGACTAACCGTACGACTGTAGGGTAAAGTTCGGTAGTGTAGAGGTACATGATTGTGAACGAGGCCTCCGACATAGATTTTCCAAGAACTGCCACAACAGTACGAACAATCCATTTATCTGAGGGAAAGAGGATCAAGAAAACTTTTATGTATATTACCAAAATTAGAAGAGCACTCAGAGAACACATCCTCCACCAAGGCCAATCCCCTCTCTTGTCATTTTGAAGGAGTGACCCTGATCCCCACTTGAATTTAAACTATACCCTCAAATTAACACTGACCATATACAGCCACATTTACTCTTGTTGGTGGAATTACACGATTAGTTGTAAGAAAAATTAAAAATTACCTTTTGAAACAAACATGTTGATGAAGAGACAGAGACCGGTTAACAGCAGGGAACCCATCTGGCCATGCTTTCTCCCAAGTTTCTCCAGGACATAATAGACGACAATCTTCATTGGCATTTCAATGAATGCAAAAATGAATTGTGTTTGGTATGGGTTTAGTCCAAACCCTGTGATATTCAGACTTATTCCATAGTATGTAAATGCAACACCATACCTAGAAAATAGAAAAACACACACTTAAGCCTGGGCTGATACACTAATTTAAGGCTTTCCGTTTAAAAACGTGACTATAACGTAATTTTTATTATCATATTACTTTAGAGATAATTAATAATCTGTAAGTAAATCTATAAATATATTAATATTTTTTATATAGAATAAAATCAAAAGTAATGAAATACCCTATGCTTGATTCATGTTTCACACTGTGTCAAAAATGATAGCTGTAAAAGCTGCAATTCTGAGAGTTAGGTTTTTATTTCTGAGAGCATGGTGGTTTTATCACCTTTCCCCTAAATACAGTGTGGCCCTTTGGCTTAGTTCTGTATTCAATACCCATCTCTTAAGATAGCAAACAAGTTATATCTAGCTTGTGTAATACACACACACACACGCGCACACACACACACACGCACACACACACACACATAAAATTCAGCTGAGAGCAAGAAGTTAGGCATATTTTTAAACCCTGTACAGTACAAAAATTGCTAAAGTTAAAGTTAATTTTGTCATGGTCCGGGGTCCTGTGGACCCCGTGTTTTTGTATTCTGGGCTTTTGCCTGTTTTGCTTTGGGTTTTGATTGTAGGGTTTGGTGCTGCTTTGTTTTCTAGTTCCTTGTGTTTCCAGTGTCAAGTCGGTGTCTCTGTTCCCTGTTGTGACTTCCTGTTTTATTTTGACAGTCACCTGGTCCCTGTCCGTTGTATTCAGATTTGCTTCCCCTGTTCTCGTCTGATAATTTGTATCACCTGTTTTTCCACCTGTTTCCACTCCCCTCATTAGCCCTTTTGTTATTTAAGTCCTGTGTTTTCTGTGCCTCTTGTTGTGTCATCTGTCTAACGTCATTC
>VUQK01012318.1:18895-28967 GCA_015106715.1 Bujurquina vittata
ACAAACACACCTGTGGTAATTTTAGCATTTATTAGCATGACTGTTTCAGCTATGACACGTACCTTAACCACCTCCATCTGCTGCTTGCCGTCTGTGGCACATGGCAGCTTTGGCAGCGCGGTGTCGTCTGCTTTTATTACAAAGACACAACTGTGATTTTTCAGCCTAGGAAACTGCACCCAGCACATTTAAGCCTTCAGCCACAGTTTGGATCTGATTCCCAGATGCACTCATCAAGTCCAAAGACAGGAGCGGGCACAACACACCGGTTTGCAACTGCAGCCAAAACAAGTACACACCAATGTGTTATCACTTGCTCTCTCATTTTCTACCCTCACAGCATTCCAGACGGGCACCAAAAAAGAAACCACAAGGCGTGCCCATTGTGCAATCCACACATTATATTTCCCCATCCTGAGCTGCTGACTTACTGCTCTGCTGGGAGGACAGAGCAACAACAACGAGGAAGATTTTCAGCCCGGGAAAAATCCGGTACGGGAAGGAATTTTTTTCTGAGCCAAGGGTGCAAACACTGCTTTCATTCCTGTTTCTGAACACACACACACGCGCACTGTAGTACACACAAAATGCTTCCAGTTGTTTTTCCTCACTACCTGCACAGCACATCTCTGTGCACGTTTAAGATAATGAAAAACAACAACACACTTTTGTATCATCTGATCCTCCAGCTGACAAACTACCACAATCCCTCAGCAGAAACACATGACCGGAGGCCGTCTTTGTGGTGATTCTTTGCTGTTCTTCCGTAACCTGCCCAGACACAGCTTAGTGAGACTGAAAGTTTGTGTTATCAGGGGCGCGGCAGGTTCGTTACCGCTCCATTTTTGGGGAATAAAATTTTATTAACATATGAGGATTAATGAGCAGCTATCTGCGCCCATACGGCCTGTGGCTGCGCCCATTCGGCCTGTGGCTGCGCCCATGCGGGCTGTGGCTGCGCCCATGCGGCCTGTGGCTGCGCCCATGCGGGCTGTGGCTGCGCCCATGCGGGCTGTGGCTGCGCCCATGCGGGCTGTGGCTGCGCCCATGCGGGCTGTGGCTGCGCCCATGCGGGCTGTGGCTGCGCCCATGCAGGCTGTGGCTGCGCCCATGCAGGCTGTGGCTGCGCCCATGCGGCCTGTGGCTGCGCCCATGCAGGCTGTGGCTGCACCCTGGTGACCACGCTCGGGTGCTAACTCTCAAATACGAAGATAGCATCAGCCATAAAGCGCCTCAGAAACTGCTCATGGTGGCCACGTCCATCTTTTCCATACAGCCTGAGATTATCGCTGCTGCCTCAGAGATCATCGCTCAGCTTCCCACAGGACTGTCTGATATTTCTGTGCAGTCACACATCTGGAAGCAGAATCTGATATTTCCTCCCCTCCAAACTGTGGCATCAGCGTGACGTCAGACTGTTTTTGCTTTATGAGCCTCTGTTTTGCTTAGCATGCAAATGATTCAAAAGCCTTCAGTCTTATGTAAATTCCGCACAATGTGCTGGAGATGTGAAACAAATATTGTCGAGACAGGAAAGACGATGCACCACCTCTGATGGGGGAGTTTTCTAGGCAGACAGAAAGCAGAGGAAGATCAGAGGCTCGTTTCATTATTTCAATGAGGAAGTAAAACTCCCACAGGGACCGCGGGAAACTCTACATGACACACAAGTCGCTGAATGATCCTCAGCGGCTGCAGCTTTAACAGCCTCAAGCCTGAGCTGGACATTTCTACACCCGTTTCCACCAGCATCATCTCACCTTCACAACATCCTCTCATCTCCTTCTGATTACTTCAGCACTTCATTGCTCTTTGGTGAAATTCTACTATTGATTATTTTTAAGTGTTTTTTAATATTATAAGAATAAAGGTTTTAGTACAAGCTGATGTTGGCGTATTCAGACACACTGCCTGTATATCCAGTAAACTGAAGGCCCTGTGATCGCCCCCACCCTGCCATGAAAGATCCCTTTGTAACATGGTTTCAGTGAACGAAATGTGCACATTCACGCCTGTAAGTGCAGCTACAGTGCTTCTACAAATTCAGTCAGACAAATGAAAGAGCTGTTTTTAAATGACACCCCCCTTCCTCTATTAATCCACCGGCCAACAGAGGCTGTTGTCCCTCAGTACATGATCGAGCAGAACCACGATGATAACCCGGCAGCTAATGAGACGTAGAACGTAGAACAGCCTGTCGTCTCTGTTAGCAGCCGTGAGTCCAGCCGGCTCCACTCCGTGTGCAGAGGAAGGCGCTGCCGTAAAAACACGGCATCTCAGCACAAAGCGGAACATCCCAAGCGGAAAGACCCGACTCCTCAAACTGGTTAAAATGGTTTTAAAATATGAGAGCAGGACAAAAACCGCACAAACTGACTCACAAAGAGGACAGGACAAGTTTTTATTTAATTTCATGGAGGAGTGATCCTCAAAAAAGACACACACACACATACACAGTCTCTCTCACACACACACACACAAAGTGTAGCTTTTTAGCGCTCTCCTCTTCGTGGCGCCTCTTTGTGAGTCACTGAGGAAAAATAAATTAGAGCAGTAACTAAATAAGCAGTTCCTCTCTGTGAGCGGCCTCTGAAATCAAGCTGATCTCGGTCTCTGTGACACGCTCAGTTTTTCCTCTTCGACGCGTCTTCTGCTGACTGATAAGCGGTGATAATACAAGTGGAAGCCTCCCCAGAGAGGCTGATGAGTGCAGGGCTGTGGGGGGCAGCTTTGTTCCACACAGCGAGCAAAGACTAAAGGACTGGCTGTGGACACGAGGAGGATTAGAGCTCAGGTGACCCCCGTGGGGTCATGTGGAGGATTATAAATATGTCTGGACTTCACTAAAAACACAGAAGCCCTCTGCACGAAGGGCCAGCCTGCTCCGAGTTTGCTGAGATGACTGATGCTCAGGTTTTGGTCTGTGGTGGTCTGTGAGCTCCTCTGTGCTGGGGTGTGCTGAGGCAGCAGACTGGGGGGAGCAGAGATCAACACATGGATCTGTCAGGCCAGCAAGGATGCTGCACAGTCAGCAAAACACACAACGCAGACCCGCAAACTTTACAGCTACTCACCGTGTGGACTATTTCATCTGCCGTATCTGGTTTCTATCGTATTGTTTCACTTTGTAGTAGTTATTTTAACATACTACACCCTGAATGCTGCACCTTCATTTAAATTTTTACATATAAGATTTACATTTTTCCTTTCATATTTTTATTTTGATTGTGCATCTATAACAAAGTAATTTCCTCCTGTAATTAATAAAATATTCTGATTGATCTGGAATCCAGTTGCATACATTTAATCTAAGAAATATTTCATAATGAGGACTTCTTTGTTTCTGGTAACAACAAAACTAAACACTGCCTTCACTTCCTGTTTTATTGTGTTCTCTTCATCATCAGTGTGAGTCCACGACCTGTAAGACTGGGCGTGAGCAGGTTCAGTGACACAAACGTCACATTTTGGACGCACACCGCAGCTGGAGCTCCCGCTGGGACGCGCGCACTGCGCTGCTGCCACGTGATTGGCCCGTTCTAATAAGGCGCGCTCTGGATGTTTATGCACGCGTCACCAATGCGCTCTGCGCCTCTCTGGCGCCCCCTGTTTTCACTCGGTGCCCATGACATAAACACAGCCCCTTGCTGCACAGCCTCACACGGAAGTCATTCACAAGTCCCGCACAGAGAGTCGGCGCCACCCACCGGCAGACACGCGGAATGGCGCTCTGAACGCGGGTGACAGAGTTCATGGACCGATTCAACTCCCCCCGCGTCCCTGCGTCCTCTAACAAGGTACCCGGAGCCGAGTGAAAGGCATCTTAAAGCTGCAGCAGCTCCCGTCCTACCTTCGTCTTCTGCTGCCTTCTCTCTGCAGCCCGTCTCGTCTCTGCGGTCACTGGTGACCTTTCCAAATGTCGACAGTCCGAGTTAATCACGATATCATCCGCCGGGACGCGTTTCCTTTGAACAAGCCGGAGAGCCGCGGAGCTCCGAGTGGAGCCGACTCGAGCCAGCAGCCACCTGCAGATCCACGGGCTTGATTAGGCTGCCAATCTCCGCTAATTACAATGCAGCCTGCAGGCGCCACCTGGCGGCCATAATTAACGCACGACTATTTTTAGCTGATGACGATGAGATTTGGAGAGAATAAACCCAAATATGAGTACAGCATGATTAATATTAGAGGTACGGAGCAGGGGTGCATCCCGAGGGCTGCATCAGGGGTGGCACCAGCCCCTGTGGTGGGGGTCACCAAGGCCATGGGTGGAACTACTGCTGTGGGGTAACTTAGTGCATTTAGTCAAGTACTTTAGTGAAGTACAGCTTTGCTGCACTCTCACTGTTTCTGTGTGTCTCCTTTATTGTTGCACTTTGTGCTCCATAACACTTATTTTAATTATTCTTCACCTATTTTTGGGTTTTAAAGTATGGTTCTGCCAATATGCAGTGCTGTATTATTATAGACAAACCAAGCATTATATAAGTAATTTAAATAATCAAGCTGCAACATTAAAGTGACGTTCACATTAACGCATTAATAATTATGATACAATAATATTATAAGACTAGTTTTCATTTAGGCACTTTAAATGTAAACATTTTTGTTAAATATTTCTTCTAGTATTTAGACACTATTCAAATGGCTTTTACTAAAGAGTCCCATTTTGCCGATCCTGGGAATGCCCTCGGAGCTCTCGGAGCACGGGGCGGGTTTTTGTCCCCCTGATGAATCCCACCGAGTTCGGTGTGAGTCTGCAGGATGCTGCGCTTCATGCTTGTGTGTAAATGGTGCTTTAATTTCCAAATTGTCTCCAACAGTGACGCAAGCCAAACAGGAAGTGCTCGCACTGATAGATGCGTGCACGTGTACTGCAGGGCCGAAACTCTAATACTCGATTTGAAACAGGAGGTCAGATGGTTGGAAGTACTAGTGAAAAAAGTTATCCCACTGGTTCTCAAATCAAAGTACACTTATAGTAATCCCATTACTGCCGAGTATCTATGAACTTTTTGTGGGGGTCACAGCTTTGATGCCAGGCTGGTTTCATAGTTTAATCATTAGGATGAAGTTATTGTAAGTTTAAAGTTGCAGAAATTCAAACATTAGATGGCAAAAGAAATCTGATGGATCCAAATTTGACATCACGGGTCACAGATCACCTGAGACTACAACAGGTATCAGCACGCTTTTGATGAACTAAATACTTCTGGCTTTCCTGTCACTCAGGACCCCCCAGAGAGCCCCCACGGACGCCCCACGACTCCACGAACACCACTTTGCTGGTGACTGATAGGCTGACCCGTGAATTGATAATTAAAGTGGCATCCAGGGAGCATCATACAACCCGTCCTCAAGGCAACGGTAGCAGCTCGACTGCCATCATCAAGCTGTACAGATGGCCGAGCCGAACGGCGCAGCCGCTTTAATTCCCCGCGATCCCAAACTTATTCCAAATACAAACCAAAACACAAATTAAAAACAACTCGCGTGTGCTGCCCAAAGATCTTCTCCGCAGCTCTGGGTGGATGCGTTCATCATTATGTAACAGCTGAGCATGAATTTTGCATGACCTGTGTTACTGAGCTGTAAATGGTTTGTTTACATCGGTAACGCTCAGAAATGATGGAACAGGACTCCGGGTCACTCGAAGGCATCGCGAGCAAACGAGGCCCGAGAACGAACCCACGCACGCTGCGGGATCGGTGCTGCACCTGTGGGCCATCACCATCTCTACCTCACAAAGCACGATTACATAAGTCAGAACTCCACATATGGGGGCGCTAACAGTAGCTACCTTCATTACTATGTAGACTATTTGGATACAAATGTACATATTTTTATATGTCAGTGACATGGGTGGGGGTGCTGGGTGGTGCTGTCCCAGCTGACACTGGACCAAAGGTGGGCGGCGTCCTGTACAGGTCACCTGTCTGTGGCAGGTGACCTGTACACTCACACACACTTTGGAGTCATCAGCGAACCTGAAAGTGTGTTTGGACTGAGGGAGGAAAGAGAGGTTCAGCCTCCTCATCGTTAAATACTTCCAATCCAAAGAAGCTCATCCCAATAATGTCACGTACCAAACATCCACAGATGTATCTGATTTAAGAAGTTGCCTCTTTGATTTTGCTCTCTAAAGCGCTCTTGACTTATCACAGACCTGCAGGGATAACCAGCATTTTCAGATCCAAGGGAAGATCTCAGCTCCACGGCGTTACTCTCGGACTCCCACCTCTGTCTGATTCAAAGTGCAACACAATCCTTTTGCTTCACTTCGCCTTGCGACTGAAGCGAGCTGCTTCAGCTTTACCTTCCAGCTCGTTTTCTTCTGATTGGCTGCCCCTTTAAAAAAGGATTTAAACAGCAGATGGTCCGGGGGCTTCTACCTGAGATGTCCATATTAGGGATCTCCTCATTATACTCGGACAAAGTAGGAGGGGAAAAATGTCTGACACAGAGTGAGCAGTCTGAGCTTTTGGCTCAGGAAGGATTCATCCACACATCTTCCATTATATCAGTATATATATACGACAGAAAATAAGCTCACGCTTCATTTTAACCTTAAATTAAATCAGAGCTTGGGTTTGAGAGCCATCCAGTGTGACATATTTTATTTGTATCAGGCCTTTTTTTTTTTAATGAAATTTGACCCAGTTTGTGACTTTATCCTTCTACAGATTAAAAAGTACAATCTTTCATTGTGAACAATAAAAGCAGCCTCCAAATCAGCCAAAGTCTGCAGTGCATTCAATAAGATGAGCCCTGAGAGTGAATAAAAGGCCGAGCAGGACTCGTGAGTTCAAAGCTCTCTGTGAGCTCACCGCCGTACGGGAAGCAGGCGGTGAGGTGAGCCTTGCTCATCACTAGGCGTGTCGCTATCTGTACAGCATCAATATGATTAGACACAGACGGGGGAGGAGGGGGGGGGGAGGGTGTAAGTAGGGAAAGTGAGGCAGAGAGATGACCTAATACCCGTAAAAAGCAATGAAGTCATACTAACCTGACTCATATTCCCAGCTGACACCAGCTCTCCCAATCACAGCGTCCCCAGTGTGTTTGTTGTCAGAGGTGTGCATGTGTGTGTCGGTCAACAGCTTCATTATGCACGTAAGCGTTTCACAGCAGGTGAGGGGATTCTGCTATACTGAGTGCTTTTGTGACTGCAGACAGAAATGAGGTCCACTGTGTGCACAGTGAGCATTATTAGGGAAACCTTTTTTATAACTGATTACGCATTTAGATACAAAAAGTATTTTCTGGCTCCAGGTCCTCTAAAGTGACGAGGCTACGTTTTTTTATTGATTATAAATCATAAAGCTCATTGGGAGTTTGGACAGTTTGCTGGAAAAAACATTTTTTGTGACGCTTTGGAGAGCTTTTTTTTTTTTTTAGAGGAGGGTTACGTTATTTTACATGATGTTCAAACATGCAGCTAAAACTAAGCAAACTAGAAGAATAAATAATCATTTTGGACATTAATTAAAGCTACTTTTTGTGGTTAACCGCTGCAGAATTTAAGCAACATTCTGACCAGCAGGGGGCAGCTTTTCGGTGGTAGGCGTATGCAGAGGTTTTAGGTTTAATTCTTGATGTTTCTTTTCAGCTCCAGTTCTTCATGATGCTTTGTCTTTTCCCAGGGCGGCCTTTGTAAAGAAGAACGTGCTCTTTATGACTGGCCTGGTTAAATACAGGTGACAATGACTCAGTGCGCCATCGTTTGGTGCAAAGTGGTGTTGCAGCAGTAATGCCATCACTTCCTCAGACGATTCTGGGATTATGTCACGGCTCCTGTTCACAGGTGTAGTTCATTTCTATTTTTCTATTCACAGATTTGTAATAAGTATCCTCAAAGACGAAGTCCAGCCTCCCCAGAGTCACTTCTCCCTTTTTACGCACACTTGTTTGTTTGTTTTTGTCAGCACAAGAAACAACAAACAAACACAAAGGTGCAAACAAAGTTACACAAAAGGAACAAAGGAGGGAAAAGCAGCCTCTGCATCCAGCCTCTTATTTATCCAGCTGATCGTCTTCAGGGCTCCTGCTGGCTTCTGAGCATAAGACGTGGTATCATTTGCATGAGGTCTTACATCATCCGTGAGAGCCCGTTCACTGTGGCATCAGCACGTGGTGCTTAGCCAACATGTCCCTTTGTGCTTGCAGAAGCCTCATTCAAGTGACAGCGGGGCACCAGAAAAGTCTTGAAAAGGACATCTGGCCATGGAAGTCAAAGGGATGTCCTTCAGGGATTCTCGGACATGTCTTTACAGCCTTTTAAGCTCTTCCTCCGAGAGCGACACACACTGTCCATAGGTGAAAGCAATATTTGCATGAGCTCCCGGACAAAGAGATGGGTGTGCAGCACACAAAACCACAGCATCTCCCCAAAGATGCCAGTCAGCCTTTCATTAGGCAGGGGTGGGGTGGGGCGTGGGGGGGGGACAGCACTACTGTGACGAGCAGATGGTCAAGATCACAGCGTTTTTTTTATGTGCAAGTAACATGACCTCAGCACTCTGGGTTTCACAAGCATCCCGTGGCAAACGCACACACGCAAGCACAAAGGAACAAATGATGATTTCAGGCCACAGCTGAAAGATGTGAATGAAATCTGGACCTGCTGCGGTCCATTCAGAGCCAGAGAGGGTCATAAAGATTATGTGATACAGCAGCATCGCCACAGCCACACTCACACATCCAGGCAGAGAGGAGGGTGTGTGTGTTGAAGTCGGGGGGCAACACTATCCCAGATCCATGCTTTTTATTGATTGGGGCTCTGGACTCCCAGCAGACCCCTTTTAATGGAGCCAGACGACCTCCTGGACACTCACTGAAAGGCCGGTCCTCGTGCGGGTGCTTTCCCCCGTCACAGCCCCGCTCTCAGCCAATCATCGGCTCTCTCCAAAGGGTGGGGACTGGGAGCAGACCCCCTGGGTCTACACTCTGGTCCTTCATGCATCACGCCATCACGCTCTCCTCCTCCTGCTGGTGCTGTTTTGTTTTTTTTCCCCCCCCTAACCATGTTGTTAGGCGGAGTGGGGGATGTTTTAATCCTGGCCTCATACCAGGAGTTATCCTGTGAGTTCTCATCTGCAACACGCCCTTAGGGAACAAACCCCTCCGCGATTGGCACCCAGAGAGCTCGTCTAGACTATGATTACACATGTAAATACACCTGCTGTATCAGTGTGACAGCGCCTTATCACGCCATTGATATTGTTTCTGTTCTCAGACCTGTTGTTTGTGTTGCTGCTCTGGTCTACATGTTATTAAAAGGCAGAAGGCATTTTCACTAGAAATGCAAAAATATGCATGCTGAAGAGTCACATGCCACGCTCAGGCTGTCATTTCAAACTACAGCTGCAGCCCAGTTGCAGTCTGGGAAAACTCCACAAAGGACGCAGAATAATAAAGACTAAATTCATGGTTGGGGTTAAATGCGCAATAATATTCAGCGGGAATCCAGTGCTTCCCGTGGGAACATTTTTATACACAGCAAATGATTTCACTGAAATGTGACTTTTTCTTGTCTTTCCAGGTGCTGAGCCTGAACTCATAACGAGCCCCCGGGTCAAAGGGCAGGACAGAACTGATCTTTATTTCCTGTTTGCTTTATCGTTCACTCACTGTGCACGCCATAAAAGCACCCACGGCGAGGACATCGACCGGCAGCTCCGACATTTCCGTGAAGCTTCATTGGCCCAAGTTGATCACTATTAAAACTTTGTAATAAATTCATTTTTGCTCACAATAAACGCCAGCTTGTGTTTTCTCGTGCGTTTATTCACTGGAAATAAATGTAAAAATCGGGTTTCAGTGCCATTTCATGGAATTATCTGAAGTTGCAGGTACTTTGCTGAACCTTGGCTGAAACATGAACCCCTCTAAGGAGGTGGGGGGGCGCGGGGTGGATCACGTGGGCTGGTTGTATCAATTTAATGATAATCATTTGATTCCTTGCGACTGCAGTTGGGATCTTTGTGCTGTGACCAGCTCCATCCGAGCCGTCGGCGTGGCTCGAGCCGAGGACATGTTGGGGGGGGGGGGGGGGGGAGCAGGGGGGGGGGGT
>VUQK01012319.1:0-11701 GCA_015106715.1 Bujurquina vittata
GGACCTTCCCCAAGGAATTAATAAAGTTTTTTTATATATATATATATATATATACACACGCACACACACACACGAGGCAAAAATATTGTGGGATAAATGACAAATATGATTTGTTTGTTAGAATTTCATGTTTTAGCTCATTGATGTCATTTTTTAAATCTACATTTAATGTTTATTTATTCCCACAGCCTCCTAAGATTAAACTATATTTTTTAGAGCACAAACAGTTTGATAACAAAAATTCATATTAGCTGACTTTAGCCGACAACGTCCTTTTGTTTTGAAATGACAGCCGGATGTTATTTCTGTCATTGGTGCTACCTTAACGTTAGCATGTGTCGCTTTAGCGCCGGTGTGCGCTGCTGTAACTTACACACAGACAGCAGTGAATGCTTTCGGACTTTTTAATCCTGTGCAGCCGGAGCTGAAACTTCCCTCTGACGGCGGCTTTCTGCTCGTGCTGTATCAGCTAACCGGCTAGCCGCGGTGCTTTCAGAGAGCGGAGGTAGCTGTAGTTAAATCCGGGGATGAGGCGGCGGTGTTGTTTCATGTGAAGCAGAATGAGGACTCTTTTTTGTGTTAAAGCACACCAGCTGCTCGGCAGAGGGTTTATTCACCCTGTCAGACCGGCAGCAGCAGGTGAGAGATCAGTTATTGGTGCCGCAAACACCGGAACAGGTGGAGCATTCGATGGGTACAATGCTCCTTAATGTTCCTCCTTCAGAGGTTTTCTAATCGATTAATTGAATGTTTCTGTGACAGTGCGATCAGCTCCACCCAGACTCCTCTGCAGCTCTCCACCTGATGGAGAAAACAAACCACCCTCCATACTTCGTCACCTGACCTCCAAAATAAAAGCCACGGGTCCGATCCCGGTAGCCGAGTACATGAAGGAAGTGCTCACCAACCCTGTGACGGTATGTGATGGTTAACTACACCTGAAGCTGCCTTTGAGGCCCCTGTGCTGGTCCTGGATCAGACTGCCAGGGCTCTGAGCTGCAGCTGAGTCAAGAGTTTAAAAGTGAAGCTCTGTATTTTCATTCTTGGATTTTACTAAAGCAGTTTTTCTTGATTCAAGGCTCAAAATAAGTCTTCTTCATGTCACACTGGGCGTTATTGCAGTCTGCAGCCTGAGCTTCTGAACTTCCTGAACAGGAGATGTATGGGAGAGAGTAAGGAAAAGCAGAATAGGGCCCTTTAATGCATTAAATCCAGGACTTGCAAAGAAATTTTAGTGATCAAACAGCTTTCCCACATCTGGAACAGCTGTTCATTATTACAGAGTCTCTTTAGTTTTCATATGGACTTTAAAGGATAGTAACATCCCTCAAACTATGAAACACACACCTCATAGACTCCTCTGGTGTGAGCTCTCTGAGGCTTTGGCAGCCAGTGACAGTGTTAACGAGTCAAAGCGGCAGATTATTGTGTTACAGTTGTGTCTCCCTCAGGACACTGACTCCGATACTCACACAGGGCAGGAAAAAGAAGCGAGATCAGGTCCAAATTTGGGACCACTGAGCTCCCAGTGAAGGAGTTTTAGCCTTCATTAGTGATGCCAAGCACTGCTGTTTATATTCTCTAAATATTGGACTGCTTCTTTTGTAGCACTCGGCACGCTTTGTAAAACATGTCTCGTTCACACGTGTGCTTTCTAACATTCACAGCCAGGGATCGAACCGCCAACCTCCCGATGCCTCTGCCTCCTGAGCTACACCCGCCCCGTTTTATCGAATCAACATCCACCACCTTAACAGTTATGTGACAGAAAATAAAAACAGGAGCGCTCCAAAATCGGCCTTCTCTTCCTGTTGGACTTTGGTGTTTTCCTCTCTGATGGAAAACGTTTGTGCAAAGTCAGACATTTGAAGTGCTAAACATTAATATTTTTCCCCATTTCCTGATATTTTATAGTCCAAAAGTTAATAGATCCTTTGAGAAGACGCTCAACAGACTGATAGCATGAGCACCAGATTATTTTGGCAGTTAAATGGCATCTTTTCTTTTTAATCGTCCCGATTGTTTTCGTGATTATTTGGTGAAATAATGAATCAGCTCAAACAAAAGAAGTCTGATTGTGGTGTTCCTGTGTTTTAATTCTGTGTTTTCCTGTTTTTAGTGAGCATCCTTCTCTTTTTCCCTCTCTCAGGGTTATTATGTGAGGAGCAACATGCTGGGACCTGAAGGAGATTTCATCACTTCACCAGAAATCAGTCAGATCTTTGGAGAGGTGAGGCTGGAAAACAGGCTGGCTCTTCCGCCATGATTGCTGCGGTTTCCAGCGTTAGCTGCGCTGTTAGCTGCGCTGTTAGCTGCGCTGTTAGCTGCGCTGCTCCTTAATGAAAATGTTCCAGAATATTCTTTATTAAAGATTTACAAATATTTCTGATGCAAAAAAAGAAGAATGAAAATCCTGGAATTGAGTTTCTGAAATCCCATAAAGGATTTCCAACACAAGAATTCCTCTTTTTGATCTGATCAGATCCGATATACTTTATTTTTCCCAAAAGTTGGGGAATTCCTGCGTTCCAGGATCCAAAACGATGCAGAGAGATTAGAACAAATAGCTTAAAAAAGTAAAATGCACAGAAAAACATTTGCTCTATTAAATAATAAAGAACTATAAATTAAAGGAGCTCTGTGAGTAAATCAATGCATTAAAATGCTTTAAAAAGTTGAATTCACTCCATATAATGACAATAAAGGGGATTTATGAAGTAAAATAGTGAAATAAAGTCACTAAAACACAATAGTACTGAACAAAAATGGCACAAAACATGTCCGGGCGTGTATTATTGTAGCCTCCCCGGATCATTGATATGATGATCTCTCATGTAACTACAGAGGCGTTATCATAGAGCACCTCAGGTTAAACGTGTCGTGTCTCCTCCAGCTGATCGGCGTTTGGATCGTCAGCGAGTGGATGGGAGCCGGTCGACCCAAACGGCTGCAGCTGGTCGAGCTCGGACCTGGAAAAGGATCGTTGGCGAGTGATGTCCTCAGAGTACGTCAGCGAGGCTGAATGCTGCTCTTAAAGGGCCAAAGAGGTCATTCAGAAGAGGAAACATCTGTGAGATCTTTTTTTTCCCTCTCTTCAGGTCTTCGGTCAGCTGCGGTCGGTGCTGGGCGAGGCCTCGGTGTCGCTCCACCTGGTCGAGGTGAGTCCGGCTCTGAGTCTGCTTCAGGCTCAGAATCTGACGGGAAACCGCAGCCGGGAGGCCGACGGAGACGACGATCCGGTTTACCGCCGCGGGGAAACTGAAGCTGGGCTGCCGGCGTTTTGGTACCGCCGCTTAGACGATGTCCCCGCAGGTACGGGTCCCCAAATTAGAGAACTTGGAGTTGTCAGCAGGGTTTTTCCTGGTTCATAATGGGCCTTTGGAGGGGCCACTACATACATAAGCACAGCTAGTCCACATTTAGTTCAGGAGTCTGTTAATGTACTTCACAGAAGTCTTTATATGTTGAATCAAATACCTGCTGTTGGCTGCTGAAGTCGTCGCTGGCGTGAATCCTCGAGCGGCGCGATATTTTAATGTTTTGAAGCTGAATTTTGACGAGCCAGGGAAACCAAGAGATACTGTTTTAACATCTGTTTTGCTCTTAATTAGACTAGCATTGACAAATTGAACAGCATGTTTTATTGAGGAAGACTTCAAACATACAGCCGAGTCCATACGCCTGCTTTAGAATGCTGGGCATTAGAAACGGTGGACTTGATTTAAGCTTTAAGGGAAGATTTAAGGCTCTTAATTGACTTTAAACTTGCGGCCGCGAATTATGTCAAAAATAACATAAAATTGGCCCTTTAAGTTACTTTTTTGACATTTTGCTTAACCCTCTTGATTGGAGGGCAAGGCAAAATGGTCAGAAGCAGCCCAAGTTTGGGCACCCCTGTTCTAGATCCCTAAGCTAGGTCCATCTTTTATATACAGTTTGTGCTTTTGACAGGGACTATTTTGAGCGGCGCAATAATCCATGTCTGAGGAAAAATCCACCTCCAGGATTATTAAACATTTTAACAGTTTTTGATGGTAAAAGAAGCATTCACCCTCCGAGACCTTCAGTCTATGTCGTGGCTGCTTTTCATTTTCCACTTCTTGTCTCATGCCGAGTTTCTCTCGTCATCCAGGATTCAGCATCTTCATCGCTCACGAGTTCTTTGACGCCCTTCCAATTCACACATTTCAGGTGAGGTTTCAAACACAGTGTGCTGAGTATTTGTGTGGCAGTGAAGTTTTTTCTTTACTTTCTCATTTCTTGCACTGCATTGAGCAGACTGTCATGACCGATGCTTCCACCAGGTGGCACTAAATCAAAACACAAGAAGTCCCTAAAAATGCCGATTTAACGGCTGTGTTTATATGTGAACTTATTTGTGTAATTTAACAGCAGCTGCTCTTTTTCTGTGTCTAAGTGATAATCAGAGAAATGTAGGGACTGTGTGTGTGCTGTTGAAACCTTCGGCCTGTCCCAGCATGTCCGTGTGTGTGTTCTGGGCAGAGGACGGAGAAAGGTTGGAGGGAGGTGTTGGTGGACGTCGACCCGGAGAAGCCGGACGAGCTGAGGTTTGTCGTGGCGCCGTCTGCGACTCTGGCCTCGACCACGCTCCTGCAGGTAGGCACTTGTACAGCTTCTGGAAGGATCGCAGCATGAAACACACACACACACACACACCTATTTATACCAGAAATACACAAACAGCTGCTTTTTACACTTTCCAAATCAAGTCCTCGCTCCTTTACAATTACCATATCATTTTATTAAGACCTCTGGTTCTTGAAAGCAGATAAAGTGGCTGATTGTTTGAATTTTTAAGGCTCCGATGACCTCAAAGAGAAATGAATCCGCCTTTTGTTGAGACCTGCTTTCTGCCCTCAAATTGGATTTAAGAGCTGCTGCTGCTGCTTCTGCTGCCGAGGACGACGGTGACAGTCGTAACGATGGTGACGTCAGGCCTCTGGCAGGATGTTCAAAGCGTCTAAGCTCAGCTCGGGAGGCCAAATCAAGCAGGCTGTGGATGTATAGATGGTATAAATGTGAGCAATAAAAACCAGATGAGTGCTTTAAACCAAAGCTCAGAGTCTGTGTGTGGAGAACGTTTAAAAGACTGAGGGACATCAGGCTTTAAAGTGGAAAAAGCCAAACAGCTAAACCTCCAAAGATATAAAAGTCTGCATGTTTGGATTTAGGGGAATTATTGCTCCTCCACACTGTGGAAAATGGTTTGAATGCATTATAAAGACTTAAGTGTAAGAAACGTTTTGTTTTGGAACAGTTTGAAGTCCCGAGCTGGGTGATGAGATTTCTGCCCAGTGTGCAGGTAAACCGCAGGAGGACCTTTAACTCTCTGCTGGTGGATCTCCTCCTGAAGGTTACACTCTGAGGTAGTGGGCCTTGACCGCGCCTGGATCAGACAGCTGTCGAGCGCCTTTAGTTATAAGGACATAATACATATCCGTGTTTATGGACAGTTTTCCACCACATGTTCCCAGCATCCAGCGAGACCTCTGTACGTGTTATTTATTCCAGTTGAACAATTTAAAGCTGAACAAAGCAAAAAAAAAAAAAAAATCACATTTTAGAAGCTGGAACTTTTAGCTTTTTAATAATTACCAAAAAACCCCCAAAGATGACTGTTAAAAAGGTTCAGTCCACCTTTAGAAGGTGGACACCTGACCTGTGTGTGTGTGTGTGTTTTTGTCTCCAGCAGAGATGACAGAGAGTGAAGGCATGCATTATTAAGCTACTCTGTGTGTGTGTGTGCGTGTGTGTGTGCGTGTGTGTCAGGCAGAAGAAAGGCGGGATCACGTGGAGGTGTGTGCAGAGGGCGGGGTCATTGTGCAGCAGCTGGCCCGGCGCATCGTAGAGGACGGCGGGGCGGCGCTGATCGCCGACTACGGCCACGATGGAACCAAGACGGACACGTTCAGAGTACGACGCACACTTCATGGCCGACTGCTAAAACCCACTGTGGTTTCCTCATATGTCCTTAAAGTCAGACAGATGATGACGTCAAAGGTTCTGTCAAAGCTCCTCAGTAACTGATGGATCGTTTCCTGCAAACGCTCCCAGTCTAAAACTTTTTAGTTTCTTTTGTTTTAAAGTTTTGTTGGAACTGAGATCAGAATCGAGATGTAGACCTTTACAGTCTCATGAGTTTCCATCCTCCCTTGTTACTTTATTAAAATGCTAATTAGCTACGTGCTCATCCCAGCAAAGAGGGCCCACAGTGGGTGAACTGTGGGGCTGTGTGCGCTGGGCAAACCCACACCTGTCCAATGTGGGACAGAGCCGTTTCTCCCTTCTGGGTCCCCGTTGTGGGCCGAAGAAGAGTGTGGGCATGCTGTGGATATGCTACAGGCCCCATTGTGGGCCTCTCTCTCTGCCTGGTGTGGGCAGCCCACAGTGACCCCACGTAGCTAGTTAGGGATGTAGCTCATGCTAGCTAGTGGACATTAGAGGAACTGCAGATTTCTGACTCAGAACCTGTTTGGCTGCAACCGGACATTATTTTCTGTGATAAACTGAAGAGTTTAGCATTTGAACAGAAGCAGTTAAGTGTACTTAGTTAACAAACTAATAAACAAGTAACTTTGTAACTGAAGTTATGATCCTGAGCTGCACAGCTCAACAGGCCTCCTTATTTTACACGGCAGTAACAGGATGAAAGCAGAGGTTTGTTTTTCTAGTACTATTTGGGGTCTTTCAGTGCTTAACAGTCCCACGGCGCACTCTGTGTGTCCTCCAGCTGTCGTGCTTTGTGATTCTTTGGTCTTTGTGAGGAGCAGTTTGAGGTTTAGACCTGCATGTGAGCATGTTTTGTTGAGCTCTAGTGGAAGGAAGCAGCTGTAGGAAGCAGAAAGGCTCCTGTGCGTCAGGCAGGGGGAAACCAGGGTCAACCGGCCCGTCGCTCCTCTTCCTCAATTCTTCTTCTGAGGCTGCCAACATTTCATAACATTTCATTTTTTTTTTCGGGGCTAACACCTAAACAAGGGTAAAAGCCCCAACTTGAAGGTGCAGGGGCAACAGCAGGGGGTCTTTATAAATATTTTCCCTTCCTCCTTTGCCAGCCTGCCACTGTAAATAAGAAGTCTTCTTAAAGACTGATCTTTTTAAATAAAGGTTACATCGACGTGCTGCGCCATGCGTTGGTGTGAATTAGTATTACGTAAAGCTGCAGCTCGATCGGAGTCCAGGTCCAGTTTCATGAGGGCAGCACAAACGAGTCTTTTCTAGCTCGATGAATACGCCTGCTCGATCAGCCTGCTCTTTCACAAAGTTCTGCAGTGACATCATAAAACCCGTCAGAGGCTCACTCGTCATTTTGCTCCTTCCTGTCGGTCAGGGTTTTAAAGGTCACCAGCTCCACGACGTCCTGTCCTCCCCCGGCTCTGCCGACCTCACCGCCGATGTGGATTTCAGCTACCTGCGGAGGATGGCGGGAGGGGGCGTGGCCTGTGTGGGACCCGTCACTCAGAGGGTGTTCCTGAAGAACATGGGTATCGACACCAGGATGCAGGTGAGGCTTCATCGCTGATAGACGCCGATGAGGTCAATCGGCAAAGGTTTCTCCACGGAGCAGTTTAGTAAGAAAACACCGACGTCCTCCCTGCAGATCCAATCTTTGCCGGTTGCAAGATGATCCCAAAATACCGTATTTTTGAGTAGCATGAGGGGGAGCTGTCAGAGCACGGACAGGATATCAGACACACGGCATGTCCTGAGGTTTTAACTCCCCTGTGGTTCTCTGCAGGTTCTGCTGAGGAACTGCAGCGACCCGTCCACCAGGAAGCAGCTAATCAGCAGCTACGACATGCTGACCAACCCCACCAAGATGGGCGAGCGCTTCCATTTCTTCAGCCTGCTGCACCCCAGCCGCCTCGCCAAACCTCAGAACCCAGAGGGATTGAAGCTGGAGAAGAAGAGGAGTCCGGCACCGCTGCCTGTGGCCGGATTCACCGAGCTTAGGATTGCCTGAAAGAGACAGTTTAAACCTTTATCACCAATCAGAAGCGGGTGGAAATAACCTCACTCTCACCACACAGAAAGTAACAGTATTTGTCCAAAAGGCACAACAGGGTCAAGAGGTCAGCAGAGGTCATTACATACGTTCACTCCTCTCTGCTGTAAAGCTGGCCATCTGAACATGGAGGTCTGTGGGGATTGACTCCCTTTTGAAGACGTCAGGTGGACATGAGTGCAGTGTTTGGCACATTAACTTTGAGACTGAAGTGTTTGTTGCACTCTGACAGTTTTATGACCTAAAAGTCAAATTTTAATATTTAAAGTGCATAAAAAATAAAGAATGCTTGCATTCCTAGACTCTTCTTGTCTAACTGCTGATAAAGATTTGTCTCATTACTGACAGCTGAGTAAACTGCAGCTCTTCATCTTTTTTTTCCCTCCCCGCTTCTCCGTCGCTCAGCCGGCTGCCATCCTGCACATCTTGAAGCAGTTAGCTGAGCTCACAGTTGTGCTGCAGCCATTCACAACGAGCCCGCCGCTCCTCCGGTAGCAATTAAAAGATTGAGTTACGTGTGGTGGCGGTGGAGCTGCTGCTGCCAAAACAAGCAGCGGTTCCTCCAGAGGAGCAGCGAGCGAGGCAGTCGGGTTCGGGATTGGTAATTAAATGATCGTTTCCAAACATCCTGCTGCAGATCGCTATCAGCTTTTCCTCTGATTCAGAGGTTCACTGACTGCTGCGTTTGGAAGGGATTACGTGATTTCATTAAATCCTCTTTAAAGAGAAGATGTTTGCAAAGTTTGTCGCCTTGAAACTGCCACCAGTGTCCAAGATTTTAGCAAGTCGTGCTTTTTAAATCCTTGATTAACTTGATAAAGTCTCTTTCTTGACTGCCTCCAGCAGAATCGTGCCCCATGCTGGTAAACTCAAATCATCTCAAACTGCTTTCTTGACAAATTTCAGTCCAATAATTATGTTATTGTGCTGTTCTGAACTTCTCAAATTTGACAGTCTGACAAATATCCCTCGTCACATTGTACCGAAGACTTTTTAAACACTAATAAAAACCAAGATAATCCACTCTGGAAACTGAAACAAGTCTAATCTAGAACCGTTCTCATGCACCAAAAAATGATTTCTGTCATTCTGCAAAGTCGCAGTGAGAGAGCCTCACTCCGGTCTAATAAATGAGTCACCCAAATTTCACAGTTCATCTTTAATATTTTCATCCACATGACATAACATTTCTTGCAAAAATATAAAACGTGAAATAGATTCTCAGGCTGGAGTCAGATCGGGATTGACGAACACGTTAGAGTTCAGAAAGACAGAGGAGACGATAGCAGCTCGATTCTTCTCAGCTCGTCCTCCACAGTTTCAGAAAGAAATCACTGAAAAGAACTCCGTTTGTTCATCTGCAAAGGTTTGTGTCGTACAGCCGCGTGGTCGCAACAATGTATCCCTCCATTTAAACATTACTCTGCAATAATTAATCTGTGAGGAAAAAGAGCTGCTTAACGATCTTCAAACAGAACACTGAACAGTGTGCGTCTGTGGTGGGAATTTGCACATCGCCGCTCACGTCGTTAAAGTAGTTTGTGTGGAACTCGCCGACACCAGAGCCATCAGCCAACGCTACAAATAAATATTTTTACATAATCGGTTTTTTGTTTTGTTCCTTAATTTTTTTTATTAAGTATTAATTTATTACATTTCATGACTAGGAGCCAGTCTCAAGTGGCCATTGCAGTTCTTTTGATACCTTTTGTGGAAAATTATAATTTTTTTTTTTGGGGGGGGGGGCACTAACATGGCTTAAAGCTTTTGCAGATGGTCAAACCAAGAGTTGCTGACAGTGAAATTCCATGAAAGAAAGTTTCCCCAATAGTGCAAAGAGATCCCAACAAGGAACAAAAAGTACAGTCAGGACAGAGCATTTGCTTCCGTGAGTTCCAGTTAGTCACAAAAGACGACTATAACTTTTACAGAGGCTTTTAGGAGAACTAAAATGCAACAACCACCTGCTAAAAAGGTGCTAAAAAGTGAGCAAAGTCTGGTTTGGTTTTGAACTAGCCCTTCCACAGCTTCTCTGGCAGTGCAGACGTTTGCCGAAACCCGAACGTCGAGTTCTGGAGGGAAAGGCTCTGCCCGGATTTCGCCTCTGAGCATCGGTTTGTTTATGGCTTTGTAGGAAAAAAAAGGAAAAAGATCAAATTGAAATTCTCGGGACCTGAATTACCGCTGCAGGGAGCTGCCCGATCAACACGTCCTCGTGTGTCATCCCATGCTGTCATGGGGGTGGGGGAGCAGTCTCCCAGGATTGAGGCTAACCCTCTGGAGAAATGTCAACACGGCAGAGGCCTCTAAGGGTCCTCCTCCATGTCATCCAGGTTGGGTGACATGATGAAGTGTTTGGGGTAGTGCAGGCCTCGTTCGTCAGCGTATTCCTCCCAGCGGGCGTCGTCGCTCTCGTGCGTGATGTATCGCTCACCTCGCCGTGTCTCAAACTCCCTGAGGTCCAGCCAGGTCTGGTAGTCCTGGAAGACGACAAGAACAACAACATTCAGCACGATGCTCATTTTTCTCTCCGTCTTAGACTTCTGGAGTAGCTTTGCATGATTAACAGTTCAAAATAATCCTCTTTTTCTCATACTGGATCTTGGTCCAGTCCCTCAGTTCATCCTTTGCTTGAAACAAGCCTTTTAGCTCCACCCCCCAAAGCCTACTTTCTTCTCATTGGCTGCCCTTCGGTTGTCTCACATGACCATAATAGTGAGCGAAGTCTCTGGTTTGGTTTTGAACTAGCCCTCCCATCTTTCCTGAGGTGCCGTTACCTGCAGCCAGGGGTGGCTCAGCGACTTGTCCACGCTGTAGCGCTTCCTCATCTTCACCTGCAGCAGGTTATTAATCAGGTCTTTGGCTGTCGGGACAGAATCACCACACTACGTCACAACACAGGAAATTTGCCTCCAAGTGGATATTTTACATTCAGCTATTTCACTTTTCTCTGTGTTTTTCACACATTTCTGTTACGTTCATCAACTAAACTGAACTGAAACTAAAAAAACAAGGATTTCTGGTAAGATGCAGGTTCAGGCAATCCTGTCAGCAGATGTGTATAACCTGTTTAAATTCTGTCTATGAGCTGTTATGGATGCTGCAGCCTCTGTATGTGTTCGATGGTAATGAATCTGACCAGAGTACCGGTGCTCCCTCACCCTCCTCTGAGATCTCCTTCCAGGGGTTAGGTGGGTACATGAAGGCGGCGTTCTGGATCTGGTCGTTGATGTCCTCGTCCTCGTTGAAGGGAAACGTCCCGCTCAGACTGACGTAGACGATGACGCCGACCGACCACATGTCCAGAGATCGGTTGTAGCCTTTGCTGCGGAGCACCTCGGGCGCCAAGTAGGCCGGAGTGCCGACCACCGAGCGACGGAACGACTTCTCCCCGATGATACGAGCGAAGCCAAAGTCGCAGAGCTTGACCTGGAGAAAAAGAGAAAAAAAAAATAATGAAGGATTAATCTGCTGCCTCTCCAGTGAGTTCCTCCATTCTAATGAAGGTAGCGATGGTGGCTGCGGTTCTGCTCTGGAGGCTTTGGTAAGATTGGCACAAACAGATTGGCGTCAGAGTGAAAGAGGAGAGACTCTCTGGAAAGCAGCTGTATGACATCACGGAGCACGGCAATAGCCACCTAGTCGGGCTGTCGGCATACCCGACTAGGTGGCTATTGC
>VUQK01012323.1:13116-24289 GCA_015106715.1 Bujurquina vittata
TTTTTCATCTCATTTTTCTTCCTTTTTAAATTGCTTCTGTTACCCTTGCCCCAAACATGAACCCTCTTTCAAAGTCACTTTGATCTCTTCCTCTTCCCATTTTGAAAAATCGGAATCACTTGGGCCAGCTCATAATTTTTGAACATCTTAGAGCATGCTTTGATATTAATGTCTTTTGCTTTCCATGCAGTGCACTTGGTTTGTATCACCTGCAACTGTGTTGTTTTCTTACTTATTTGTCACACTTCTCTATTTTTTTTGATGAAAATCCATTTGATCAGTATAAAGTCTACAGCACAGCACAGACGCTTAGAAATCAGTCCTCGCAAGTTTCAAAGAAATTGAAAAAGAAAGCAAAAGGTAGTTAAAGGCATCTCACATCTTCTGAAGGTTTTTTGCCCAAATTCAATAGATTTCAACTTTACCCAGAGCTTCATTGATGGGGTCAAACGCTAGGCCTTTTCCCAATTAGTGTTACATTTGAAATGATGATAATAGAAAATGTGTTTTCATAATTAAAAGTGTTTTGGGGATCACTGGAAGCCAGAAAGCTTGAAAGTCAGGCAGGAGATTAGACATTTCCACAGATTTATAGATTTTACAGATTTTGTAATAAAGGATTTCATTGCCCAACAGCAACTTACTTATTAATCCTAGAGACCCAAGTGTGCATTCAAATGAATGAATTACCTCCTCTGCTCACATGGAGGTGTTTTTGTCAGCTGCCCTTATTTTCTTTGTCTGTTTGGTGCAGTGGAGGCGTGTAATAGTAGGTGTTGGTCTACAGCAGAAAAGCACAGGCAAGCAAGGACAACAATATCTTCACCTCAGTTTTTTTTTTTCCAGCAAAACCGACCACATATGAATTCTTTTGGGGCATTTTCAAACCTTAAATTGCTTCCTGTGAGAAGCCCGAGAAAATGTATACTCTGTATGAAGGCCTGCAATACTATGTGCAAGAATGGCACTGGACTCACTATAAAATTTTAACAGTAGATTTTCATTTTATATCATTTCTGTTTTTGTGGAGTTCTCTGGACCTGAATTTATAGTTTGGCTTTCTCTTCTAGTGTGCAGTAAGCCTCGTGCTCTGAGCTATACAACAACTGCAGCCTGTCTAGCAAATTAACAGTCTTGTCAGGGCAAAGTGACCTTTGTTTCTATACTGTATACAGTTGCCATTGCTGCAAAAAGAAAAATAAAGGTAAAGGGGATGCTGAGATGAGAAATAAAGAAGTGATTTTGTGACTTTGTTACTCTGTGCAGAATACTCCTCATCTGAACAACTTGACACTTACTTTATCACACCCCTCTGCCGGTCTTTCTAGCTCATCGCAAATAAAGATCATTTCTTTGTTCTGTTGGCTGAAAAATGTGTGGTGTGGTACTGGCAGCCTTTGATGGACAGGTCTTTGAAAACACTGACTTTTTCTTTTTTCTTACAGCCAGCAAATTCAAAGTCAACTCACTTCTGATGAACATCAGAAAGCGCTCCAATTAACATGCCTCTAGTTTTGCTATACACATAAAAAAACATCCGGAAAGTAAAGAAAAGGTTTAATGTGACTATATAAAAGACTTGTAGAGATGATCCCAATTGCCCTAAGGGTTCTGAAGTTATACTACCGTGTCACTCTATTGTAGAAGATCTGTAACAATTAAATGGGTTGAAAACCAATTATATCCATGGCAGATAGAAAGAAAAGCTTTAGCACTCAATAATCTCTAATTTACCATTTTCCCAAGTGACCCAGCGATTTTCAATTAATATGTATTTCTTTTTTACCTTACTGTGCATGTAGCTATAAAAATGCAATAATGCAGCTAATAAGGCCACATACAGAAGATCTTAGGATGCACAACTGATGGCACGATGAATGTGTACACAGCAGCTCCACAGGTGTGCGCATATTTTCTTCAAAATCACAACACCCCCAAGCTTTTACTCCTCGGTTTCCAACTTGCATATTTAGTCTTTTTTTTTCTCCCTTGCCCCTTTCCCTCTCTCAACCAGCTGTGCAGATAAACAACCAGGCGCTCAAGTGGAGAAAAGAAACATCCCCGATGACAGCTCGGGGTAAGAGCTCTTCTAATTACACCACAAAACACTGCCTAAGCATCTTCTGTCTTACTGTCATCCTTCTCTCTGTTCTGCTCCTCCTAACTCTACTACTTTGGCACTCTTCGCTTCTTGCTTCTCTTGAATTTTAACCAGCACAACAAAGAGCTAAAGAAACATTTTTCCTCATTTGTTCGTGTAATGCGAAACACAGAGCTAAACTCGTCTACATTAAGTCTCTTTCCCCATCATCATCTGTTTTCTCCTTTTCTAAAATTCAGTCTTTTTTTTTATCATCTGCTGCCTTTCCTCTTATTACATTTTCCCCCTGCTTGCTATCATTTTGTCGGTTATCTGCCCCATCATCTTCTGCCTGGTAATAACAGTCGTCTTCTCTCTTCTTTCCAGCATCTCAGATTTTCTACTCATATCACAACAACTAGGCGAGGAAGTTGATACAATATTTAGCATCTTTTCAAAAAGGGTGCCTGATTGAGGCTTTTAGTGTCAATGCATATCAACATTTTCATGTCATGGATCAGTTCATCCAATATCTGATTGTTTTTTTTTTCCAGGAAGCTAACAGAAATCTACACAAGCAACCACTCTAAAAACACTACTGACTTTAACTTGTAATGACAAAGGGGGGCTTAGACCCTGCCAAAGTAGAGTTGCCTAATTAACAATTCATAACAATGACTCAGTTCAACCACAGTCTAAAATGAGCTGTTTTAGCAATCTTCCCATCTCCTAAAACCAGCTTTTTCAAACTGACTGACCACTCTAGAGCAGTCAAACCTGAGCTTTACACTAATAATGGCATGAAACTGGAAGATCATGGGTATGACATTAAACTGCATCTGGTGGCAAGGCTCCAGCCATGGATGGATGGGGCTTCGGGGAGTGTGGAGTGAATGGAGGGAATGCCTACCTCATGCATGCCCAAGTCTGGTCATGTCCAGAAACAGAGGACATCTCTTCTAATGGGTGTTTGGGTGGTGCTAGCAAGTGGCTCTCAGGGCTGGATGCAGCACATAAGGCTTCTAGGCCATCTACTGCACCCAACGACATGTTCTGCCATCCTAACCTCGTCCTGCCGCTGAAAATCTTGGATTTTGGGCGAGAGAATGAGTTTGGCACAACGAAACCCAGCCTCACTTCAAGCCAATACCTACCACCAGCCATGCTTACTTATCTACTGCACTTCACCTCATCACTTTGGAAATGTGAGTAGCGCAAAAGTCGCACCCACAGCCCCACCACCTTTCCATCATCACCTCGTTCTCATTCACTGAACACACCATTTATCTGCATTCACAGTCACCTTTCATTTCGTTCAAGGATAGGCCTCGTCAGCCACCTTTGCACACACTGCACGGCTGAAAGGAACATCTATGAACACAAAGAATGAACAACCACATAGTTGGGCCTTGATACCAGTCAACGACACCCGGTAACTACGGGTGACAGCAGGTGACAGCTAGTGACTAAAGTAATCAACAAGGAGGATTTCAGCTCCATATACCTCTTTGCAACCTATTTCACCTAGCAACTGTCAGGAACCTCCAGCAACTGCTTGCAGTCACGCTTTTACAAATGTGTCATCATGTTTTCTGTAGCCAATTTTCTGTCAGCTCTTCAAACCGTGTGGCACTGTGCGGTTGCAAAACTAAGAATTGCAGTAGATTGTTGACCCAAAATCTAAACTTCCAGTCTCTGCTTATTGCATCAGCAACAAGTTCTGTTATTTATTGATTGATTTATGGATACAGTAGAATTAAATAACAGCTGAATAACAGCTGGTACAGGTTGCTGTTGATTTATGCATCCAAACTTTAATAAACATTCTTATCAGTATAAAACAACCGCTACAGTGATTCGTTTTGAAGGGCTGAGCCCATTTAAATCTCCATTTCCAAATGCGACCTTGTCCGGTTGAAATGGTTACCCAAGGCTCACGCTAAACTCGGATTTTCAAATGTTAACACAGGCCAGGAGCTTAGTCTCTGTCAGCAGAGATTAGCTTTAGCTGCTAACGCCGCTGAAGTTTAGGAGCAGCAGCAGGACTCTGATTACGCATGCTTCCAAAAACATTAAAACTAAAGTGATGTATTATAGCATTTTAGAGATGGCAGTAAATCATGACAGATTCCCTGGATTAATAAAGTTGGTGTGACTGTATTTGTGGACATCTGTTACAGCTAATCATCTGTTGGCAGCACAAGAATATTTATAAAGTTACAGTTTATATTAGTGTGAAAGACTGCAGGCTGGTTCCTGTGATTAACACTTTAGAAATTTATGGGACAATTATAGATGCAACATGAATGAAGATGTCAATTTTTGCCATTTAATTTTTACATGGCAGGGGTAAAAACTGCATGTTGGATATGGAAGGTAAGATGAAGAGAGGAAAAGCAGAGGTTTATGGATGTAGTCAGCAAGGACATGCAGAGGTTTGGTATGACAAAAGAGGATGCAAGGCATCGGATGAGATGGAGGTGGATGATCCTCTGCAGTGATCCCTAAAGGAGCAGCCAAAATTAGTACTAGTAAAATGTTCCACAATAACCCATTTATTTTAAATATTGGTTAGCTGTTATCATGGAATACTAAATTTTCCTTCCTATCTCTGAGCAGCAGTAGTGACTAAAACTCAACAGATTGAACAGCCTCCTGTTTATCTCCAACTTGCCATAGTTTAGTCATATGGTTTAATGAACTGAGACAGATGACTATGTATTTTAAGTCTCAATCTTTGCATAACCCTCTGGTGAACAAACCTATTCCCTGTAGTGTTGTTTATCCCAGCCCTTAGAGAGACAGAATTGACCATGCTAGCTTAGAGTACTTAAAGTGCATAATGATGAGACAATGAGTCAAAAACACAAAAAACAGAATCTAATCTAACACATCTTGCCTTGTGCCAAGGTTTCCATCAATGAAACGATTGAGGTACAGCAGGAGACGCACAGCAGTGTGTATTAATATTAGAAAGACTCTGGTCCTGGTAGAGCTGATAGTGCTTTATTCAGCAACACCGACAAAAGCAAAGCATTCACTTTATTTGCGCTCGCAGTCTTTCTATAATTCTTGTCTTGGCACTTCTCATTCCCTTCAAAAGCTCATTCTTTCACTTTCAAGAAAAAAAAAACTGAGTGGGCATTTGTTATCGTTTTTTTCTTTTTTAAGTTAAAAATCACTTTTAAGCCCACAGAGGACACACAAGCCATTTTCCTTGATCCTTCTCTCTCAGTTCCTTTCTCCTGACAAATTATTCATCTCTTCCCATTTGTTTGTTCAATTATTTTGTTCATTCTTTCACATCATCTGATTCTCTCATTATTGCTTTTTATCTCTTTCTGCGGCTCACTTTACCCAACTCTCCGTGTGCCTCCTGCTGGTTATTGCTCCTCCAGGAGCCAATCTAGCTGTGATTGATCCACTCATCTCTTCTGCATTAGTGCGCCAGGGGAAAAACCATAGTATTAACAACACCAATAAAACTGATGACGGTAATAAAAGAACCACATAAACATTATCTGCGCTGATGATATAAGTAATGGTGAGCAAGTTATCTTGAATAGATCTCACTTTGACTCTCCCACTTCACACAAACACACAAAAATAATTGAAGCACACACACACACACACACAAACACACACAGCCAAGAAAGTAAAATCTATTTAACGGGTAAATTTATGTGATATTCAGGCCATAACTTTCTAATTCATGAAGTTTCCTTCTGGAGAGTACCGATCAAATCATCTTCAATAACCGTGGCTCGCCAACATCAGCAAGATTTCCAGGATTACTCTGGTGCTTACCAAGAGCTGACAGACAGACCGATTGGATACAAGAATTGTTACTGAAATGTGGCCTAATTCTCTTATTTCAGCACATTTAACTCATCCTGCCTTAATCAATAGAGTCCAAGCTGCAGTCAGGGTTAGCTCACCATCAATTTGTCTGACTGACAAATTAATCGAATAACTATTGACAGTAACAACAAAGGTCTTAAAACAAGTGACTGCAAACCAGAGATCTATGTGAGTGTTTTCATGTAACAGTCCTGGATTTATACATCTTGCAGGTGCGTGAAAATTCACACTCATCAGCTGTATTACATTTTACCAGCTTATCCACAGGATCCATTTTAAATTGTACTTTAAATGTTGGTTTGTCCGATGGGCCCCCGCTGATTAGTTTAAGCAGAAAAATATGTCACAGAACGGAGCACATGGCCAAATCGTTAAATGAAACAACCCACCTCTGGGGATATACGTTCACGCGGTCACTCAGCATCATTGGTGGATTGCTGGTGGGGAGTTCCCATTCATAAAGGTTTCTGTGAAGTACGCTGTACACAGTGATGTGCAAGCACGATTTTCCACTCTTGTCAATGAAGGTTTAGGCGCACGCTATGATGCGCAAGCACGATCACGCCCCTTAAATATCCAGAACTGATGTAAGACCCAAGACAGACCATATCAGACCATAAAGAGCTTAATAGTATTCAAGCTGTACTGTAAAAAAATTATCTCAGTAATTCCCAGTAACATTAAAAATAAATTGAAATGTGAAATACAGTGAGTATAAAAATACAGACACAACTTTGAGATCGAAAGAACAAGTAGATCAACTGGTTTATTGACAGCCCTGACCAGGTTTGATTTCATGACAGATTTTTCAGATACCACAAAAAGAGCACAGCTGTGCGAGTGCCAATGGTTGGCTGTTTTGGATTCATAAGGGGGGTGGCTTATACTACTGTTATAGTAAAGTCAGTAAACAAGTGTGTGAAGTTTGATGGGTCTAGCTCTAACAGTATACATCTATGGTGTGAATTTGAGCATTCTAGGTGAGATCATTCTCGAGTTATCGGATTCACAAAATTTCAGAAAATACCAAGAGCTGAAACCTCTGACCTTTACTTTCAGGACAAGGTTGCAGAGATTCAAACTTATCCGAGATTTTTAGCAGATGCATCTATGGTGTCAATTTGAGCATTCTAGGTGACGTCGTTCTTGATTTATGGCCAACGTTAAAGTTTTTGCAGAACAGACAATGCCGCCGACAACACTGACACCAAGGCTATGACAAAGCTTGACTTTTTCTACAGAACTGCCGAGCTAATACAACTTGTACCCTATCAAGATGTGTAAATGCACTATAATAAAGGGGCCACCAGGAGTGCTGCTGAACGAAATGAGTGGGACCCTGTGTTGACTGAGCTCCCTCATTTCTCACGATTCTAATCAAAGGATGTAAAATTTATATAAAACAACCATTAATAAACTCTAAACAGGGCAAACATCATGGATTGCAATTTATGAAACACAGATGATGGTAGCCCTTTCTATTCCTTGGCTTGATAATAATGTGGGGTGATAAAGTGAAAACACAAAGATGAGAAAAGGCAAGTTGTTACCTCTTATTTAACAAAGTAATATCCCAGTACTTGTCTTGCAGCAGTGGATAGAGCTGAGTAGTATTACATTGAAATTTAGCAGGCTAGAAACTGGAGACAAACATATGCCTATGAGACAAAAACAATTATTAATAGTAAAGTAATATATTGTTAACAATATGATAGCATGCTAGCAATAAAAAAACAAAAAAACAGGGGCATTGTGTGGCCGGAGAGCATGTCAGATGAAGTCATGCATATAAATGAATACTTATAAAATTCAACTGAATGCATGCTGGGTAATTCTAGCCAGCCAGGTAGCATAAAAGTCTATTATTGACTGGGAAGGGCTCTGTGATTACATTTAAGAAGAGAAAAGACAGATGGAGGATGAAGAAAAAGAGCAGAGATGCACCAAAATACCTTGGTGACCAAGAGAAAACCTGTGACTGCTACTTGGATTTTTCTTTTTTTTTCTTCTTTTTTTTTAGTTTTAAGAAGCAACATTTGTTTTGCTTCATTCTGGTCCCACCGCTTCCGTGCTGAACTTGCACTGCGGGAAAGGTTCAGGGAGCCTCCTCCACACACACCAACAGAGATGCAGGCCAGAGATAACGTTGACTGAAGAGCCTGTTAACACGTTTTTTTTTCCTGATGACAGAATAAAGTGCCACAAAGATTGAAACCAAATCCAATTGGACTAATTTTTCCAAAGATTTCTTTCAAAGCCATCCTGACTTTGTTTCAAAACAGCAGCACCAAAACGTAGCATTGCATCTAAGCTAAAAACATAACAGATGGACTATTAAGGCTGATTCAAAAGGCAAAATATTATTTTTTTTATATTTGCTGGTGTTCTCATATTTATATTTTATAAATCTAGGTTTCATTAATTAACAGTTTATTAGAATGCAACACTGAACTGTATTATATAAATATTTCGAATGTGACATGTTGGGAGATCTTATTTTCAAAGCTACTTTTTTAATGCAAGAAGAAGAAGTGCATTTCTTTTCTGCTGAAAATGCAGAAACCATGATTGAATTTTTAACTTCACGGGTTCCTGTAAATAGAACACAGCACAAACAGCAGACAGGAGGCATGCTTCAGCTAGGTAAGAGAAAAAAGTACACTTACAGAAACTAATCAGATGAGACATAGGAGTCGCACAATCTAATGAAACACAATAGCCCTTGACCTCATATCACTTGAAGATGTTCGGTTTTTATTGAGACTGCTACCAGAAGTGTGCTGACTAAGGTAAATGGTAATTTTTGCTACTGCACTTTGCACTAGTGCTGAGAAAGATAGCCTTATACTGAATGCTGACTGCCCAGTTTAACTTACTTTACCAGTTTAACTTAATTTACTAACTGCACATTAACAAAGTAAGATAATCCAATTCAATGATAAAGATAACGCTACAACACCAAAATAAATCTGCAAGACTTATAAAACTTTTTTAAAGCAATTTGCTAAAAGCCTGTATATATAATTTTTAATTTGCTGTATAATAACAATAAAACAGACTTTCTGACAGAGAAATTAACAATGCACTAATGTAACGTATATTTCTAACTACAATCCTACTACTGTAACTGACCAGAGACGTTACAAGGTGAAAGCAAGTACAGTTTCAGTCCGTGTATGTGTGTATATCTTTCCATTTCTAGGTGAATGATATAATAAAACTCCTACTCCTGCCCTGCAGGTTGACAGCCCCAGCCTTCAGATTGATTTGACCAATAATTCCAGCAAGAGCTCATTCACATGAGACCAAAGTCTATGCTTCCCATCTGTCGCCCACTTCCCTCACATCCAGTCTATTTCAGATTCCCACCAACCTTATTTGTTTGCAACCCTGGAAAGCTATCCAAATTTTTTAAATTGCAGAAATCAATGCACAAAAGGAAACAAAAATCTAGAATGAATCATGGCAAATTCATAACGTTGGCTTTGATGAGAAAAGAAGTGGGTGTACTAGAAATGCGGTGGAAGAGGACAATCAAACCCAGAAGAACTTGTGGTTGCTGTTATTCCCATCGATACTTTATGCAAACACATGCAATATGAATGCAGACGCTAATGCATTTTTAATGAATGTCATCAGAAGGCTAAATGTGGGACGGAGTGTTGTTTTAATTGAAGGGGAATAATTCAAGTACCGGCATTCCATCTGCTATATCACCAACTCAAAAAGGATGAGACTGCGTTACTTAACACCCAGTGTCATCTAATATTTGAATAATAAAAATAGTTTTAAGCTTTTGTATCTCCTTAAACAGCGAAGCATGACCACTTAGCTCAGAAAACAGATTTTGCACCCATGAATCTCATCTGGGGGTTCAGCAAAAATGCAGTTCAATTTTAGCTCGCAGTCTTGGCAGGTTGTGAAGAGCTCTCTACATCTCCTTTAACAGGCAACAACAGAGCATGTGTGACAGTGGAAGTGGCTTCAACACATATCCAAACACACTGTCCTACTGCACAGGTTTGTACTTTTCCCTTCAGTTTGTTGTCAAACTATTGCTTTTAATTAAATATTGCTAATTTGATCCCTTGTGGTTTTAGGCTACAAGAACAAGGAAACTTTCTTCTGAGTGAAACAGGAGTTATAACATCAAACATCAGCCTTTGGTGTATAGAGCAGGTCTGCAACTTTCTCTGATTTATTAATTATGAGTTTCCTCTAAAGGTCAAAGTCCAGTGGTGCTGATATGAACACATATATTACTGCCGAAAAGTTTGGGGTCACTCAGAAATTTTTCAGTGAGCTGAATTAAGAAATGCAGTCATGAAATCCATTCATTCAGCCATTTATCCTCTTCCGCTTGTCCTAAGTCGGGTCACAATGGTTAAGCAGGATATTCTATATTTTCTCCCAAGCAAACCCACAAGAGGCTCCTGGGCCAAAGAAGATATATAATCCCTCTGGCAAGTTCTGGTTCTTCCCTGCAGTTTCCTCCTAGTCGGGCATGTCCAGAAAATCTCCAAAGGAAGCAGTCCAGGTGGAATTCTGTTTAGATGTTCAAACCCCCTCAGCTGGCTCCCTCCAACACAAAGGAGGAACAGCTCTCCAAATTCCCTTTTGATGACTGAACTCCTCATCCAGAGCTCATGACCGTGGCTGAGGGTTGGAACATACAGCACTGTGCATATGTCTTGAGCCACCCCTCGTTTTCTTTACATTTGGCAAGAAAAATAAGAAATAGGTGCAACCACTTATTTGAAAAGATCAAGCAGGTGCCAGTAAGACACTTTCCAGATGTTATTGCATTGTAAATCAAAATCTGACCGTACCTTTCTGTGTTCACTATTCCATCAATTTTGACAAGATTCCCAACTTGTCAGCCCCAAACCATAACAGAACCTCCACTGTGTTTTACAGATGCTGTAGACACTCATTGTTGAACTACTCTCCTGAATTCCTTCATGTGTTTTGATGACTTGAGACAAAAAATTTCAAATGTGCATTCATCACTCCATAAGACCTGCTGCCACTGATTTTCAGTCCAATTCTTGTGTAATTTGGCATACTTTAGCCTTTTCTCCATTCAAATTAATGAAATTGAAACAAATGTGTTTTTGAGAAAGGCTGCTAGAAGTGCCAAAAGATACAATTCAAAACTGGTTCTTTGCTAAGTTGCCTGCTATGTATAGACAATAATGGTTCATCCCTTAGGTTATCTGGCCTGGAGAGCTA
>VUQK01012325.1:0-12624 GCA_015106715.1 Bujurquina vittata
AACCTGCCGGGAACACCTCCTCTTCCTCCGCTTTCAGAGCCGCAGCTAGCATTAGCAGCTCGCTGGACTTCACATCCTCCGACTGAGACACAAAAGCTTTGTCACGCTACTATGTTGGAATTCACTGAGAGTGACCCATTCTTTCACAAATGTTCACAAGCGCCTAGGCATGTTTGTCTGCATGCCTAGGTGCTTGATTCGATACACCTGTGGCCATGAAAGTGACTGGAACACCTGAATTCAATGATTTGGATGGCCAAGTGAATACTTTTGGCAATAAAATATATTTCCAAAAATTTGGGTTTGTGGAAATAGAGGAAGAAGAGTCTTTCAGAGGCAAAGATGTAAAGGGACTCACCACTCAGTGATAAAGTGCATAGGCAGACAGTTCAAAACTTTAAGAATAACTTTTCCTAAATACCATTAACAGATGTAGGTTTAAAAGAAATTTTTGTACACAAGATACAAAATTTCAGAATCTTTGCAGAGGATGGCTGGTCGATGTCTCTGATAATGTCTCTAATGGAAATCACTGCATGGGCTGAGTAAAACTTTGGAAAACCATTGTCAGTGATCAGTGGATCTACAACTTAAAGCTCTACCAAGATAAAAAAGAAATCATTAAAAAAAATATATAAACCAAATCCACAGAGAATTAGAATCCAGAAAGAGTGCCGCCTTCTCTGAGCTCGTTTAAAATGGCCTGAGGCGTCCAGCTTTCCCAGCATCTGTGATGGCATGCGGGTGTACTAGAGCATATGGCAGGGGTAACTTGCATTAAAATAAAGTCTCCATTAATACGAGACACAGTAATATGCACAGGCTTTTGAGCAGAAGCTGTCATTCCAAAGTTACTTTTTAAGGGAAGGCCATGCTTATTTCTGCAAGACAGAGCTAACCACATCCTACAACAACTATGTTCTGAAGTCCAGGTGCTAAACTGACCTGCCCGCTCCAGACATGGAGCTATTCAGCAGCAGAAATCCTGCAAAATGCAAGAAACATTTCATTTTCACAACTACGGCATTTGATTAGATTTCCTCAGGTCCCAAATGCTTACAGTGGTGTAAAAAAACAAGAGCTGAGAGTCAGTGGGAAATATTTTTTAATGCTGTGCTGTGGTCATAATGTCTCATCAGTGCATATTTTTGTATTTTAACTCATTTGGATTTCGCCTCCTCAGCAGAATGGGCTTCATAGAGAGCTCCCTCAAACAGCAGCGCGCGTTGGAGAGCCCATTTTCAGTTTTGTGCCAAATCTAAACACATTACTGCTTTGTACAGTTTTTCTAATGAACGTACCTCCGACTGAAACATGGTATCTAAGACAAGGAGTTGATGAAATTAAAAATATAAAATCAAAGTGAGGGCCATAACCTCGTAGTACTCTTTGTTTGGGGGGCAGAAATGGTTTATTATTCACACATGAAAGTAATTCTGATTACTGAGGCTCGCATGGCAACTGTAAATTAAATCAGTTGCCATCATTAACTGGCCATTTTAGTCATTCAGTGAGAGAATACCAAAATAAAATCTCAGTAATGGCTCCTCTTTAAAACCAGCAACCATTTATTTAGAGGGAAAAATGGAATCATTTCACTGTCATCAACTGAGGGAAATGAGCATGGAACACAGTTTAAACCAGGAACCAATTAAATCCCCACAATGAATGAGTGCATTTCATATTTTGTGACAGCGGCAACTTTCAGTTGATCCTTAAATGAGAAAAAAATTAACTCAATTTGTTACTTCCATTTAGCTGATTTAAAGTAAAGATTGCCTACAACAAGGGGAGACTGATTTGGCAGCCACTACACTGATCAATGACAGCCTTTGCCACACTGCAGGTCCCAACAGAGGCTTAAACGCCCCCTCTACCTCCACCCCCCTCCAGTGAGCATGTAACAGCAAGCCTGGCTGCACTGCATGAAGCTCAGCTGGGGGACGTTCGCGGCGCGAGACAAACTGCTGTTGCTGCTACTGCTGCCTGGCACTACAGAGAGCCAAGAGCACGTCAGCCTCCCCATCGCCTCCACGTCAGACCCCAAAGCCGTCTCACCCTGCTGCTTTTATCCACATATTAGCATGAATGCTCAAGCACGCACACACACACACACACACCAAACTTCAAACTTCACTCAGTGCCCTTTGAAGAAAAGCCACTGACAAAGAGCTTTTGTTTTTCAACCCAAACCTTCTTTGGCTTATTTACAGTACACAGAATTTGCATATTCTTCATACTCCCGCTGCTGTGAAATGAAGCTTTGTTTTGTAACTTTGAGGACATGAACCTAATTTTTCAACAACAGCAAGAAACAGTAGTAAAAACAAAAGAATTTTAATAACTTTCATAATTTTCTATGCATAAAAAGGCATGCAGACATTAAAAATCAGTGTTACACACAAACACACACACACCTAATTTCACTGTGTGGATTTCTGTTGAAACATGAAGCGTATTTCTTGTAATTAAAACCAGCTACATCAGAGAATTGGCTCCACATGGTGTCAAATACAGCAGTGTGATAAGATTTAGCCATTTCCTGCATGCATGTAATATCAACCATATTCACCTCAGAGCGTAATTGGTCTGAAATTATGCTAATCCCATATGCATGGTGCACATTCATATTAGAAAAGAAGAGGACCGTAGTGTCAGAAAAGACAGAAATATAGTTGAACTTCACTCTAAAATTCTTTTTGAATTCACTCGACTGCATTCAGCTTCATCCCAGATCCTTTAAAGCCTGGTAAACAGTTATTTAAAGCAAAGGCTCGCTGTGCATAATTTATAAGTATTGACTTCAGAAAATAGCATCAACTTGTCGGATACTTGAAAGTAAAAGCAGCTTCTCATTTTAGCCCCAAAACATTTGTGTGTCTTAGAGCATTGCTGTTGTCATATCTGTGTCCTTTCTGAGAATGCTTTAAAAAGGATTTCTGCCAAATACACTAATGTCTTCTAAAATCTGCTAAATGTGTTTTGGTTTTTTTTTGTTGTTCTTTTTTTTTAACCATCTGTTTGTTGGGCACCTCCTGATCCTCGTGTAGGCTACATGATGGTTTCAGTATTTCCACGGCCACAAAGAACTCAGCTTTACTCTGCAGCTGAACACAACCGTTGACTTAGTGAAATAAGTGAATAATTAATTTTTTGCTGAAATAAGTTGTGATGTGAAAACAGTGGCTCCAGCGCATAATGGTTTACCCATTTCCCTAACAAGAGAAAGATCCCAGGTTTAATTCAGGGCGTTGTGTCAGGAGGCCATGTGGTGCCAAATCAAACATGTGGAACTACCTGCTGTGGCACCCGCCTGCGAATGAGGGAGCAGGAGAAACAGCTTTTAGCTTTTATTAAGCAAAAATGTCACAAAAAATATAAGTAATGGTTCCAGCTTCTAAAATGTGACTTTTCTGGGTTTCTGCCAGCGCTGTGGCTGGCCGGAGCTAAATTGCTGTATCCGTGGACTGCATCCAAAGAAGGACCTAACCACAGCGACATCAACCACTGGTTAGTTAAGTCCTGTTGAGAGGCTTCAAGGTAAGCACATTTACCATGTTGCCTTTTAGATACCACATGATGAGGGTGTACTGGCTCTGACTGAGGAACTGTTGGACACTAGGTTTGCATAGACTTGCAACTTGCCAGTCACATAGGAGAGAATACCCTGCTCAGGGGTGGCTGTGGCTCAGGAGGTAGAGCAGGCCACCTGCTAATGAGAAGGTTGGTGGTTTGAGTCCTGGCTGCTCTCTGTCAGAGTGTCAATGTTAGATAGTAAGCACTTGTGATGGACTGACAACATCTGCAGTGTGTACCTTGCCTCTCACCCTATCACAGCTGGAATAGGCTCCGTCTCCCTGTGACATGGAGAGGCAGTTAAGCAAGCATGGATTTTTTTTTTTCAGTGTTTTCAAGTAGCAAAAAACATTATCCAAACCTGATATTTTATAGAGTGAAAGTGAGAGGTCGATTTTTTGGGTGGAAAGTTGAAAGTAATACAATGTCTCCCTGTTATGTAAAGTATGTTCCAAGACTTCCTGCCAAAGGCCAAACATGATGCTCGTCTGCGGGGTCAGATGCAGCTTAACAGTCAGGAGTACCCTTCTAATTAGGCAGTGAGCACATATATTTACAGCTTAGAAACACACTTCTGTTGTTGTTAAAAGGGTCAAAACAGCTGCTGAGATGGCAGTGCTGCCTTCCCCATCAAGCCAGCCTGTCATGTAGCAGATGGACTGAAACTAAGAGGCATCCGTCCACCTAAGGAGACCCCGCGGGGTTTGTCTGGGCAGATTAGCCCGGCCTCACACTGCTCGGCCATCATTATTCTGTCTGGCCAAACACAGGCTTGGCACACACCACACTGAGACACAAGTGAACCCATCTGCACCACCTGAGAATGAATGACAACATCCAGACACCAACTGCATCACATGACATAATGAATGTCTGCTGCTTTTAATGTGTCCATAGTGTGGATGGCTTCGGAACTAATGAAGTGATTTATTTAATCACTAATTTATCACACAGATTCATGGCAGAAATATCAGCCAGGTAATGCCGACCACTGATGGAGCTAGTTCAGGCAGGTAATCATCAGGTATCATACTTGACTCTCGTGTCATATACCAAGCACACTCACACAATTTGAAAGTCTATTTAAGCTGCAGAATTTCCCATCTCTCCCTCTGTCACGTCTGTGCTGCTGCTGCCAAGCCGTTACAACCCTTCCACCACCACCATAGCATCCACCTGTGGGCCCAGGGGTATGTTTCCAAATCATTCCCCAGTTTCCATAGGTATCATATTTGCAGGAGATGATGAGCCCAGAGCCTAGACACCAAACTCTAACCGTATTTGGTTGCTGTAAAAAAGCAATTCCAGCACCAGTCAAAAGTTTGGACACTCTCACTCGAGTGTGTCCAAACTTTTGACTGGCACTGTGTAGCGTTTTAACTGCTAAATGCTCCTCTTTGCTTTCCAGTCAGTCGCCATTGTTTTTGCACTCTTTGGCACTGGGCGCTTGGACTGCAGAGTCAGTTTATCCAACAGTTTTTGGCTTCCTGTTGGATAAACTAAAATAGGAAAGTTGTGGGTCTGCAAAAACAAAGCCATGTATTGAAAGTTGCTAACGCTTGTCATTATATAAACATATTCATTAGTGTTATAAAAAAATAAAAAAAAAACCCCAACACAAAACAGCACTGTCTTGCTGAACTTTTCACATAAAACATGATGGATTCTATGTTTCCTGCCTCTGGATTTGTTTATTTGAGCAGTCAGTATGAATGGACTCAAGAGGCACTCAGGCAGCAACGTTTTTATGATGTAGCGATAGTGCGAGCAGGCCAGAGCGGGTAATGGTTTAGAACAAAGCAAGGATGCTAACTGCCCGCCTCTCCCCTGCCTCTGGTGCAGTCGCAGGCTTTTCTCGCGCTGAAAAACACACACAGTGATGCTGATTCATCAATATGCTTCCTAAATAAATAACGCAGGCAGAGCAGAACTGACTTACTTCTTCACCACATCAATATGAGGCGACAGTCAAAGTTATCATGCAATGCAGCACGAAAATTGTTCAGAACATTAGATGATAAGTTCCTAAAATAAAGTATACAGAGTTCTAGGAAAGGATGAAGAGCAACTTCAGAGTACCGTCACTCTGAACTTTTCAGTCCACTATTATTTATTAAGTTTTCAGAGTTTCTCACCTTACATATATTCTGTTATTTCCATTGCTTGCTGGGTTTTGCCTTGCCTCACCAACTTAAATAGCAACCAATCTTGGAAGCTTCCGATCACTTCTGATCTGATCTGGCCAGTATTTCAGGGCCTCGGGTGTAGCTAGTGGATATTCTCATAACAGATAACGGCTATCCAGGCCAAGACTTCCTGTTCTGTTTATCAGTCATTGTTTACAGTCCACTATGAATGCAATCAGATGATGGTTGATGGCTTACAAATTGCATTTTGGTCAACATGTTCCTCTTTTACTCTCCACGCAGACTGTTAAACTGCATGCAGTCAAAGCCTGCTCAAACAGGACTGGTCAATGCAAGTCGGACAGACTACGGAAGGAAACCTGAAAGCTTCCAGTTCTAATATGGCCATTGCTCGGATGTTCAGCATATTCATAAGCAGTCATCTGCTTATAGAGAGGACATTGCACCATGATTAATATGTAAAACTATTTGCTCTAACTTGATACCTTACTACGAATGTGTGAAAAACGTGATGTTTGTTTTGTTTGTGTTAAATCTCTTCTTCCACAGTTTTAGTTTCGTTGGAATTATATGCACCATGCTTACAGCAAAATCTGAATTTAAAACACCTGAATGAGGCTACTGGAACTCATGTCTGTCTCTCATTTTCACCAACAGCAGTGGTGATAGTGGAGGAGAACACTTTTGTGTGTGGGCCACACATGTTGTGCATAGTGCTTACTATGTTAACCCCCACCCCACCCAGGTGCTGATGGCATTGGTGTTTGGCAATCTCACAGGGGACCGATAGAACACTCGAACTATGGAGAAGATCGCCCAAGCCTGAGATCATGTTGCAGCAGTGCTTGAAACACCAATCACGGCAGTATTAGCTGGAGAGAGATAGCATTCCTATTTCAGAGACCTACACCGCCTTAAATAGCTGGACGGGTGGTGGAGGCACAAGTTAAATGTTTAGGAACTAACAGACTGAGTAATCCACTACTTTTAGATTAAGGAAAAAATTGTAATTTGGGTTAAAATGTACCACTTTATTTCCAGAAGTGACAGATTCATCTACTGATGCCACAACCCAGAGTGTCACGCTGGTAAAATCCCGCTTCTACATAAAGGTGAGATCCAATGTTTAACATTGTAGCAATGTGAACAGGTTGTATAACCACACATTACCAGCAGAGAGTTCTCCATTGATTACGATATGTGAAGCCATGATGTTTATTATAGCAGATTACTGTAGTTTTGTCATCGTTAAACATTGAAATTTTTCTCCATTTTTACACTTTAACTGCCCTCCTGTATCAGTCCACTTAAACATGCAGAGTTCAGGTGAGTGTGGGAGAATATGAAGAATTTGATGAATATAACAAATATTTAATAATGCTTATCAGGCGCACGGTACATTTTTCACAACAACCCTCACTGACCACCACCTCTGAAGCACATGTTAAGAGCAAAGCCCAGAATCTTCTTAACTGTTCATCACGTATGACATTTATACTTCTACACCCAGAGCAGAGTGCTAGAGTAAAATAGCCGCTTCCTTCTAGGCCCTATCACAGACAATGCATGGCCCTAGTTCCAGCAGTGCAACTATTTTTATCATTTTTTTCTTCACTAAATAAAAGTTGGACCGTGTTCCAATAAATCACCCCCTCCTCTTATCCTAGCATCTCTATGCCAGACAGACATTTAGTTCAGTGGGTCAGCCTAGCGTGCAATGATGGATAAATGATAATAAGATCAGTTTGTTGGAACCAACTTTGCCTCAAATTATTACTCTGTCACAGAACTCTGACAAAGGGCTGTAGGGAAACCCCAGAAGATGAAAAGAGCTCCACATGTTCACAAAAGGTCTCCATTTCACTCTCTACATGTTCATTTTCTGTTTTCTGTGGGAGGAAGATGCTGCTAGCGCAAGACACCCCCTGTCAGCCATTTCAAGCCACTTTTTCTTCTCAATTTCCGCCGAAGCGATGGGTGCGATTTTCGATGAAAGACTGTGTTCCAGCGTCTTCTGCTGCTAGTAAAACTGGCCCATTATTGAGGAATTTTTGCATGTCTTCAAGGTTATGTGATCAGAGGTCACGACCAACAGTCTTCCCTTAATACATTTTTAAAGTCAGTGTAAGGATCGTTAAATTTCCCAAAAAACCTCATGCAAGGTTTGACCACAGTGATATGTGAGTATCATTTCCATTTCTTCTCAGCCTTTCTTCCTACTCAACCCCACAGGGTTTCATCTGTAAAGCAGATGAGACCATAACGAACCGTGGGGTTTAAAGGCCTGTCCTTACACTGAGTCAGAGTTGTGGTTTGATGAAAATCAAAAACAAAAGCCCTGTACAGTTCTGCTTTGCCTTCCTCAGAGGCAAAGCTAGATATGCTGTGCTTTTTACTCAATCTCTGCCTTTTGTTTGTGACACAACGGAGCTCGCAATTTTGTTTTTGCTCTCTACAGTTGCTCTTGTTTGCCTAGAAATGCTAATCTGCAGCAATGCCCAGTGTTCCCATCAGGCCTCCAACCAGCAGTCAACCCTTTTCGTGTCTGGCAATGCATCAGCCCCAGACGCCCATCAGCAGCCTCCTCTCCATAGCGGCACCCCTGGGTTCGTCTCCAGCTGCTTCTTGGGAAATCTGTGCTGCTGTTTTCCTCTGAATATGAGACAACAGGGCATCTCTGACTTAAAATTCAAGTCAGTGTTCCAAATTTGACCTAAAAGTTTAATTCACCGCCGTCTTTGTAGGCCTACATCAAGCAGGCTCAAGTGTGATAAACTACTGCAGTACAACACCAATGTGGTGCGTAAGCGCTACACGTATTCACAGTAAAAGTCAGTAATGAGTAATTTCCTTTATATTCTGGAACATTCTCCCTCTGTCAACATGCATTACGCTCAAAGCTGTCTGCATCAGGAAGGCTCATTTTGGGAGGAATCCAGCAGCAGCAGTCTGGATGAGGCCTCAGCTGTGGCCTTGAAAACAGTTTGAAAAGAGTTTGAGAGCACTGACCAGCTTGGCAGCAAAATGCAAAACCCTCAGATCTGCCAGTCATAGCAGTCCCAGTGCGAAGAGTTTTGGTAGTATTTGAAAATGTTAATGCTCCTCAGTCTGCACTAAACAGTACAACCAGGTGGCAAACACAGTGGAATATTTAGCAGCTAAAATGCCACATTTATTTCTTCAGAAAGTAGTGGCGACCAGCACGGTGCTAAAAGAAATGTATGAGTACAACTAAGTACTGAACTTGCATTTGTCAAGAAGCCAGAAATGCTTCTGCAAAAGCAAAACGTTAGCATATCTTATCGGGAGTGAGGAAATAAGTATTTCTAAGTAATTCTAATTCATTTCTAAATAATTTTAGATGATAAAATTATGTCTCGTGTTCCTTTGTTTTTATGTCCACGTTTCCCTAAATTGTGAATTTACTTATATTAAGAAACATTTAAGTAAGGTTTTATATGAGGCTTTCACCCAGGGGTAGTGGAGATGGATGGTGGGGAAAACTGCCGGACTTTGACTCCAGAGACACAACAAGAACTGTTGAGTCAAAAGAAGTACTTCAGCTTAACTGTGGCTTAATTCTCTGTGGACTTTTCTTCACTCCCCAGGGGTAATATACGATAGTAAGAAGTTGGATATTTTCATGTGCATTTGGGAAAGAAGAGAAAGCAAAACAGCATGATGGCAGCCTTGATACCCAAAAAGCTGATGGGTTGCTGGATTTGCTTGTTCATTGCTATGAGCAATCTTGTTCACACTGCCATATGGCTTATTTCTTTGGTACATAGTTAGCATAAACACAGATGGTAGTCACTTTAAATTAATGCACACTTTAAGAACAGAGTTTCAAATGGTCTGATGAGTACCTGAACCCACATTCATACAAAGCACAAAAACTGAAAGAACTCAGGAGTCAGCACTCACTTTGCCTTTTAAAAGCTAATGCTAATGCTTTAATATGTTTGTTTTGACTTAATGCATTTCTTCCCTCTGTGAACTCAATCACCTTACATTAAACAAATCTACAGCATAGTTAAGTTTAACATTCTTACCACAGAATCCCTCTAGAATATGGACACCGCCACTGTGACATAATCCACTGGATTTGGATCCTGCTTTTTGAAGCCCCGTGTTAGTGTTCTGGCCCCTGCTATCTGGGCTGGTCAGAGCCAGAAGTATAGATATCTGGACAGAGGGAGGCCTGCTAAGTTATCAGCTAATGCAAGTTTGGTTAGCAAGCTGCATCCATAAACTGTGCTGGGGTGATACACATATCTACCAAATAGTAAAAAGTGGCAGACTAATACACTGATTCCCAAAGCGTGGCCCAGTTACACATTCGTCTTTATTTATCCTTTATTTTTTGATTTTCAGCATATCCTATGTTTGATTGATCAGCTGGGCAATTTCCAGGATATGCATGCAGTGTGGGAAAGTTTTCAGATGCAAGATATGAGCAAAGCCTAACAAACGGTGGACTTAATACATGTTATCAAAGGCTGACAGCATGGCAACTGGCACTGAACAGACTGGTCGCTTCCTGATGTAAGTCACCTAGTAGTTTGGGTGTGTATATGACATAAGGGTGGTTTCCTTTATAAAAAAAATAGCACTCACCACAGTATAATGAGATATTTCTCACTCAGCTCGCTGTTTCGCACATTTCCATTATGAACCAACACTTCATACTGGAAAAAATAACAATCTTCTGTTTCCCAAATAGCCCCACTCATCCTCTAGAAGAAACAAAGATTTTTTTATTGCACTCAATAGCAGATCCGAGCATTTGCTGATTCTCTGTCATGATGAAGCCTACAAACACAAGCAAATGCAATTTTTTTGCATGACTAACCATCAACCATCTCTCCAAATTTCCAGATAAGCGCTTTGCGCACTCACTTAAGAGTAGAAAAGCGCTGTACAACTATCAGTCCATTTACCATTTACCATTAGGGGCCAACTCCATCATCGTCATCCACTATTTATTTAGAGGATTTGCTTCCTGCCAAGCAATTTTGCCCTGACATGTACGGAGAACAAAGTGAGAGATAGCACGTTGAAAGACGGAAAGCTTTCACAGATCCACTTAAGATATGTAAAAGAAAGCCATCAAGCAGATGTGCAAGAAATGTAACAGGAGATGAGAATCAATATCATGCATTATTCACAACATCAATCCCAGATACTCTGAATGCAGACAACTTAAGAGGTATCTTCAGATATTGGGAATAACAATAGTATTTAAAAAATTAGTCTCTGACTTTTGGAAGCTGAGCTTTATTCCTCTCTGTGATAAAGACACCAACACCAGGACCAGTGGAGATCCTTAACGTGTCCTTACTGTGCTCTGTCATTGTGACACAGTGTCAGTACGTAAATACTGCAACAGCCACAACACCAGCATATCCCAAAGTAAAATATTTAGTGGACAGCACTTCCAGGTAGTCATCTGTGTAGTCTGTGTGTTTAGCTGCAGAGAATGGCGTATTGTTTTGGTGACTGGGGTCATACAGTAGGTCAGGCTCACACAGTCAACAGCAGTGCTTAGGGAAGCGGGCTTTCATAACAGCAGCATTATCCATGGACAACACTATGCAAGAGCTGTAGGGGTTTGTACTGCATGCTTATGCCTCTTTGGGTCCAAAGCAATAATACAACCCTCTCATTTATGCCCCCCCACACACACACGCGCGCGCGCACAAGCACACATGCCCACACACAGGCTTCAAACAGGAAATAAAATTCTGGGGCACCTGACGATCTGGTGGTATATCAGGTGATACCTGAGAGTTGTTAATCGTACAGCTGATGATCAGGCAGAGTTTGTACTGACATTGTTCTGTTTGCCTTTAACTTCCTGACACTCTGCCTCGGTCAATACTGCTGCTGACACAATTAGAGAACCAGATGATTTGTGTTTACTCTGCCACCTCTCAGAAAAAAGAAAAGCACTAGATACAGCAACTTGTCCCCAAGTTGGCTAATGCTCACTATTTTAAACTTTGTAACTTTGTCTTTGTCTGAATCTTTACCTGTGAATCCAAATATGCAAATTTGGGTGGCAGTGGCGCAGTGGGTAGGTGCTCACTTTGCAACCAGAGGGTTGCTGGTTCAAGTTCCGGTCTGAGCATGCTGGCATTGTATCCCTAGGCAAGACACTTTATATGCAGTTTATGGTATTGTGTCTGCATTCAGATTTTGCATTTGCATCATAATTTCAAGCAGTACAATCATTAAAGTAGAAAAGAACATTAAAAAAGTTGTTGGGTTTTGGGGTGCTAGCATTTGCTAAACTGGTTTTACACAGATCTGAAAATCTTAAAAATGGTTCAGAATAAACATGTGTACCATCAGATTAACAATGACAAAAATGAAACCCCAGAAACACATTATTTCACATCTGAAAATCCTCAGCCATCCTTTCTCAGACTGATGCTGAGAAGCGAATCCATCTATTTATTACATCTAGACTGGACTATGTGGGGAGTGGTGGCCAAGAGGAGACGAAGCAGCTTCATCACTGAGAAGACCCTGGTTCAAATCCCCATGCTAGCATCACTGTGGACCATATTTCTCCCATACTGCCTTCTCTTCACTGGCTCCCACATCTCCCCAATAGAGCACTTCAATCTGGATTACTTGTGGTTCCTAGGATCCTTCAGAGAAGAATGGGAGGCAGAGCCTTCAGCTTTCAGGCCCCTCTTCTGTGGAACCAGCTTCCAGCTTTGATTCGAGAGACAGACACCCTCTCTGTTTTTAAGATTAGGCTTAAACCTTCCTTTTGGATAGAGCTTATAGTTAGCGCTGGATCAGGTGATCCTAAACCACCCCTTAGTTATGCTGCTATAGCCCTAGGCTGCTGGGGGGTTCCCGTGATGCACTGTTTCTTTTACTCACCATA
>VUQK01012328.1:0-12435 GCA_015106715.1 Bujurquina vittata
CTGCTTTTGGCAGTTATTCCTTGCACAATAATTTGGGCTGATGTAAATAGTGGCATTAAATGCACTGTCTTCACACACACACACACACACACACACACACACACACACACACACACACACACACACGCACACACACACACTTCTGGCTGTGAATGCCGTTTCTGTGTGTTTACATGAGCAACCCTCTGACAATAGCTTTCCCTTGGATGTAACTAATTAGTGGTGGATATTGTAATAATGTCAACATCTAAGTGCTTTATTCCATGCATTATAATCAGCTTCATCATCCCAGCCCTATTCCCTGTTCAATTTTACTCCTGGCTTCCCCCATCGGCAGCTCAGGGCCCGGCACAACGGTAGGATAAACGATTCGGCTTTGTGTGCTGCCACTTCCTCATCAGGCGATAAGACTGTGCTGATTAAAGAGATTACTTCTGCTTGACGTGTCAATAAATCTGCTTTATGCCTCGTGTTGAGGCTGCAGCGCAGCGCAGCGCAGAGACCCTTCTGAGTGATGATGTTGCTCGGTTGTTGCCGTTTTGTTGTTCGCAGTGCAAACTTTATCAGGTGGGGAACTACCGCCGCATGAGGATTACTGTTGCTTTTAGGCATGAGGAGATGTGTTTTCTCCCTCTCTCCATCTGTTTGCATCCACCTTAAACTCATCTCCTCCCTGTCACAGTTTATCTGTGGCGAGAGCAAGAAACAACCAGGGAAAGCTGAGCCCAACTGTTTGGATCCAGAGCTGAACACTGACAAAACCTCTAGGTGATCATTTATATACAGAATACACGTCAGTCATGGAAACACTGATTAGCTCTTTATTGCCCCCTGGAGGAGTGAGGTTGGTTAGCTCTGCTCACTGAGACTGGATGTTTGTGCCAGGTCTCATAAAGTAGCTGCATGGAGAATGCATTCAAAGCGGTTTACATAATCACTGATATTATTGTTTATGATGACTGGTTTCTCTAATATTTTAGGGCCTGGGCTTCCTCGCAGCAAGACAGTTGTGGGTTTGAATCCACCATCTGGCCGGGGCCTCTGTGTGGACTTTGTAGGGAGAACACGCAAACTCCAAACAGTCCAAAGACATGCTGTTAGTGGGGTTGGGCTAATTGGTGGTTCTGAATTGCCCATACTGTGGACTGGCAACCAGTCCAGGGTGTACTCTGCCTCTTGCCTCATGGCAGCTGGGATAGGCTCCAGCCTCCCTGTGACAATGAATTGGATAATTGGAAGAAGATGGGTGGATTTTAGGACTCTTGCTTTGCACTTGGACACGTTTGGATGCTAAAACTGAAAGTTTCCCTCCTGGGTTGGGAGGCAAATATATAATAATCTAAATAATCTCTTTTTTTTCTTACTAAAAACACACTAAATTTGAAAGCTTGCTAGAAGATGACAAAAATACACACAAAAAAAACAAAGAAAATTATTTGTTAGGAAATAGTTTTGGATTTAGTTCGGATTGTGTCCAGCATGGAGAGTAGAAACACTTCACAGTATTCCATATATGTGAAAAAAAAATCTGCAGGGAAGGACTAGGATGGGCAGCTGGCAGGGAGGGAGTTAAGCTGCAGATGAATAGAGACCAGGGAAAGATTCAGAGCAAAGAGCGGGGGCAAGACTTGGCTGATATCCAGTAGAGTAAAGCTGGGGGAGAAGAGTACAAAGGTAGCCAACGAAAGAGGGAGACAGAGGCTCGGGTCGGGCTGAGGAAGGCTCCAGGCAGAGAAAAGGTTTTAGCACCAAACTTATTGAAACAGCAGAATATTTGACTGACTGCAAGAACAAAGTCTGGCAGGATGTTGCAGTTGGAATCAGGTATTTATGGCAGAGGATGATGAAAAGCAGCTGGTGGTCTGACTTTGTGAGCACCTGACTCCACTCTTGTAATCAGCTGCATGCACACGCGTGCACACACACACACACACACACAAAACACAGAATAAGGGAGGGGAAGAATAGCTGCCAGCTAGGAAGACGTGGAGGCAGAGGTGAAGGACATGAAAGTTTGCAGTTTGTTGTTGGAGGCTCATTTTTTTAAAAGTCAGTTCACACATGGCCGGTAGATGAGCCTGACACCTCAGGCAATCAACCTGCAGGTGGGAGACTTGTAAAAGTTTAGATAAAGGTAAAATGTGCTCAAATTTGAAAGTGGGGATCCTCTAAAGTTTAACTTCAAGTGGAACCAGAGCGGGTGAATGGAGGACCTGCTGGCAGGCAGAGCAGGGCAGACAGGTGTGGTGACAAACTCCAGGCAGGCAGCGAGGGCAGAAAGCCCCGGGGTGCTGGACATGAGGATGGCAGTCACAGTGGTTTCATCAGGGCAGAAGGCTGCAAAGCATTCTGGCACCTTCAGACTGATGCTCCTGGAGACCGAGGCTGGCAGCAACTCTGGATCCAGTTCTTGCTGGACTCTGGCCTTAAGAGTCAATTATGGATACCTCTGAAAACCCCTGACATCAGCAGTTCACTGCCGCAGCCCAAAGGGGGGGAAGACAAGAGCAGTAGCAGTATCTGCTACAGTAAACGGTGAGCTGGTTGTTGGGACTTAACTTGGGAGCGTGCTCCTCCACAGGAGACGGCTCTGTTTACTAAAGGGTGCTTCCTTCTTTGGAAACTCTTGGGAAAAGCTGTTTTCCTAGTGGCCCCATATCTCAAAGCTGAAAGGGACTATTCTACATGGAGATCTAATGATTTAGGTCAGATAATAATCCCTCTCTCTCTTTTCTCTCATCTCTCACGTCCAGTCCATCTCGACTATCCCAACAATAAATCTGCACAGCAGTAAAATAAGTGACAGTTTTCCTGATTGCAAAATGAAAGACACAAACTCATAACTCTGGTACCATTTTCAATTAATCATGCATCAGGAAAGGCATTTGTCTTCATTACATTCATTTTCTATAATGTGTCTCTAATCAAAGCTAGTGAGAGATTGATGGAGGAATAGAGCAAAGAAACAAAGTATAGAAAAAACCTCCTGAAGATGATACTCAGGTTGGACGCTTTCTGACCACGAGATCAGCATTTTCATTAATGTGTGTGTGACTCTTGGGATTATGATTTGCTGTGTTATTTAACTCTGCAGTGTAGTAGCTCATCTCTGCTTTCTGCCATCTCCGTTGGCCCGTGAATGCTTCGATTGGTGACACCTGTTGAACACGTTAACACACTGTCCCATTTCAGCAGTGCAACAGGAACAGTAGGCATGATCTGGGCCTGATTATCCTGCCTCCAGTGACCGTTTCGATGGATGCCTTTTTGTCACAGCTTAAATCAGATCTTCGAGTGTGATTGGCCTGCTGTCCTGGGGTGGCGCTTCTCTGATCCTTTATTCCCAAACATAAATGCCCTCATCACAGCCCAGCAGAACAAAGTCGAGTCTGCCATCCAGGCCTGGCTGACCCGCAGACTGTGAAGTTATTCACATGTCGATTTATTCTGTTTTGGTAAAGTGCTGCGGCGGCTGCTTTAAGCGCATGTTTTGCTTTTAGCACTTCGGGTTAAGGAGCTCCTGTCACACCCAAATAATGATTTCTAAGCGTGCAGGGTCACACAGGTGCATATTTGACCCCAGACTGCAATCTTTCGCTAAAGCTAACCGAGTTGTTTTGTCTAACACTGTGAAATGACTGAAAGTGAAGGGAAATTAGGGAAATAAAATCGATAAGGGGAAAAAATATAAAACTTGCAAAGGGTAAAGGTCCCAAAGAAATGGGATTCAAACTCATGACTGACAAAGAAAACTTGTGCATAACAGTGAGATCCAAGTGAAATCTGACAAAATGGTGCTATACTGAAATGCTAATGTTTTCTGCAGGTTACCATCTGCTCATGAAAAATTTTACAGATAGCAGAGACAATTATGAGAAACTGAAACCTTGACAGCGCAGCCAGCAGCCCCCGGGTCCAGGGGAGGCGTTCACAAGCAACTGAAAATGTTGCAATCCTTACAAATCAGGATAATAGACCGGTCACCACTCACCCAGTACGACACAAACTCTGCTTCAAGATATTCTTTGAATGAGATATTGTCATTTTGTCATTGCATTCACACTTTCACTTTTTTTTTTTCTTTTCTTCATGTGAAGGTTTTTGCCTCGCTGGTCAGAGCAGAACTACAAGTTGCTGACCTCAGTGACTGCCTGGTTACCATTTACTGCTGCCCGACAGATGTGTGTGACTTGCAGGTTGACTGATTGTGTTAAGCCATCTACAGATATCCTAGACTGAACATTTTATATAACACACACACACACACGCTTCTCCTTATCTCTTGCATTACAGTGAGATTGATGTACAGGTTGTCTTTGTTTGACATGCTGGCTCCAGTCAGACCCTCGCTGGCTGCCTCTGGAAATGGTGTGTGTGTGTTTGTCTTTAGGTTTCTTTATATTAGTGAGGACTCTGTCTTGGTGGGTGTTGTAGCTGTTTGCTCCTCCCCCCTAATAAACCATGGTTAGCGTTAGGATCAGGGTTAGACTCGGTGCATGGTTTCAGGTGTTTCTTGATGCGCTGACCACCCCCTGGGAATCAATTTAATTGCATTGCCCTCACAAATACATCAATATATAAATGGGCAGTGTGGCCATTACTCACGGTGCTCATGCCTCAGTGGCTTGTGCTGTGCAAGCAGAGCAGAGGAAGACTGCAATGCTTTCTGCCTGCCATTGATTGATGGCTATCTTTCTTTCTTGCTTTAGTTTGTCCTTTTGTCCTTTGTTCCTTATTTTTTGAAGAGCTGTACTTTTTTTCTTTTTGATTGCATCTGAGGAGGACACACTTTGCAGACTGACAGGAGGAAATTACATGACGTAAGGCTATATGGAGGATTTTTCTTCCCTGCCCTCAAAGCAGCCTGCAGGTTTGTGTAAGTTCTCTTAAGCTGAAGAGTGTAACTCTAAAAGCAGCTGCTGCCAAGGACCGAAAAAAACCCCATCACCTGATCTAGAACATTCTAATAAAATACAATAACATTTATGTAATTTCTTGGAATCATAAACTTTAATGTTTATCCAACTTTCCACTTTGACACACACACACACACACACCCAACAGACCACAAAGCCTTTGTTATGAGCCTGGGGACCCATCAGCGGTCCACTTCTAAAATCTGGCACTTTTTTATGAAACATAAATGTAAAAAATGTGCGTACAGTAGTTCCCTGTGCCCAAGCTGCAGGATCCTGCTTGATATTGGGTTTCTACAAGTTCCACAATAGTTTCTTAATATTCAAATCATGCACTTAGAGGTAAATTGGGAATAACAGCAAGCAGCCACTATACAATTTTTGTCAAGGTAGAAAAGAGGGACTGGATAGGTGTGTGACTGTGGTTTACAACAGACACCGCAATCATCGTCTGCAGATGTCGCAATGCTTGGCTTGTGATATTCACTTTAATGCTTGTTAACATAGATTTATGAATAAAGTGCACGTCTGTCACTCTGTATGTGCACCAGCAGGCTGTCTTTGGAGATGTGTGCGCTGCTACCTTTTCTTGCCACTGAACATATGTGAAGATTTGCTCTTTAAGCACATAAAGAGTTTACATGATACAACACCTCGACACTGTAACTCAGAAGATACTATCACTTTATCTTTATGCTGCCATAAAGACATGATTTTTTCTGAGGTGCATAAGCAATCTCAGCAGTGTCAGCAGAATGCTTAATCAGTCTGACAGCCAGTGGTTACGACTGACAGCCTGCACCTCATATTTCTTCATGTCACCGAAAATGAGTACCGTGAGGTAAACGGCACGGCGGGGGCTTGTATTCCAGCCAGGAGTCCTATGAGACTCGGATAGTCACTGATTGTGCCGCCAAGAAGGGAACCTTACTGTGATCTGATTCTGGAGTTAAGCTGACTGCTTTATTGACTTCAGGTTATTCAGCAATGATTGAAATTTAAGTGCAGTCAAGCTCAAACTCTGAACTTCATCTTTTTCATTTCACACGGTCAGTGTTTGGAAACATCGGCACGCAAGAAACTAAGATGAGCTGCCTCCAAGGCAAACGGAATGCATGAGGGAGCGATGGGCTGGTAATAGTGCCTTATTGTCCTGGCCTTCATCCATATAGTGACTGCTTCTACTAATGAGACCTGCATCGTAGCACGAAAACAGCTTTCTTCTGTAACAAGCCCGCTCAGACGATGTCTGCATCATCAATGCTGATAAATAGTTTTCCTCACCATCAGTCGCAGTGACGGCTGCTGAAAATATGTTGTAGCTGCTCTGCAGAGTGGACGTTTTATAGCAGCGCTGAGCATGCTGATTGAACTTACATTTTTACTGTGCTAACATGGAGTCCATGTCTGGATGTCTTATCTGGAGCCGAATGCTTTGCATGCTTTGGAATCTGATCTCAGTCGCATAACAGATAGGAGGGAGATATATAGATATAACTACATTTTCCCTTGCAATATTAAATGTTTGTGTTGTATAAAAGTTTCACCTTTTGTATCACGTTTTACTCATGAACGTTTCACATTTTTCCTCATCTAGTATAACGGATGGGAAATATGCCAAAGGGGTCAGTTTGAGTGACACCGTGGTACATTTAAGTCATCAGATGTTTAATGTACTGTATATACAAGGTACAATGTAAATGTGTATTTCATTGCAACATTTGCACCAATTTATTAAAGCAGGGTTAATTTATTTTTGTCCACTTGAGTGCAGCAAAATGAGCTTGAAATAACTCCACCAGAAACTGCAATCATTTATATTAGTATTTGTTTCTTTTTGGATGCCTGACAAATGCAAATTAAATACTCGATCTTGCCCTGCCCTGTTCTGGTCTGGACTAATTCCTGAAGAGACAGCAAGAGATGATTGGACGATTCCTGCACATAATAATGGTCTCTCAGAGATTAGTTTAAAGATTTTTGTACTTTTAGCAGATATTTTCTGGGTCGTTTCCTTACAGGCCTTCTTGGTTTTAGTCATCTTGGATCTGTTCATGGTTATAGTTTGTTTTCAAGTCCTTGTAGGCGTTCCCTCATGTTGTTGCTTCCTGTTTTCATTTTGGTAGCTTCTGTCTCTTGTGTCTTGTTTCCAGTTTCGCTTCCCCCGTCTCGTCTTTGTGAATTAGTTTCAGCTGTGTCTTGTTAACCCGGTGTTTCCATATCTCTGATGTCATGTTGTACTGGTGTCTGCTTGTGCGTTTCCCCGGCTGTTTGTTATTTTTTTGACTCATTGGTTTTGCTTTCTGCTGCTTGTTAAACAACCTGCCTCGCCTTAGTTTTATTAAGTTTTTTACCTAATCTGGATTCATTTTCCTCCCATCACATGACACCTCCTAACAGTCCGAGTTGAGCATTATGAAACGTGAAATGTTTGTGGTATTGTATCAAGGTTTTGAAACAATCTGACATCATTGCCATGGAAACAATTACTGAGCACTTTGGCAATTGTCATATTTTGATATTATTTTACTAGAGTATCAACAACACATTTTCCAAACAAGTAAAGAAAAACATTCAGATTGTGAAAGACATCACGCTGTGACTGTGTACAAGCAAGTAGTTTTCTCCCTGTTAACATATGTGAGGTTATTTCAGCTGCTTAGTAATTCAGTGCAATGAACATTAAAGCAGTTTGTAAAATAAAATATGTTGAGCAGAGACTGCTATGTTTATGTTGTGATAACCACAGATTTTTTTTCAGTTGTTTCTGGGCTAAGTCAGCTCCCCTTGCCTTGGGAGAGAAAACAAAAAACCCTCAAAATCTGCATGTGTTTGGTTGCCTTTTAAGCTTTCTGGGATTTGGTGTCATCGGGTTTGACCTGCAGGCTGTCAAACAAAAGCAGAAGCTGGCATTGTGGGGAGGGAGGGGCTCTAAAGCTAGCACCCACCCACTTCAGCAATGGGCGCATCCTGATTGCCCGTGACAAGTTTTATTTTCAATTAATACAAAATTTAAATAAACAATAAAGATTAAATGCATTTTCCTTCTTAAAAAAATATCATAGGTGAATTCTGACCAATCACAAGCGTCCATTTCACACTCAGAAATTTTTAATTTTTAAATCTGAGCAGCGTGTTGTGGTTTGGAGGTTGCAAAAAGTAACTTTGCGTGACTCTGTACTGCTGTGGATGCCATATTTTGTGTCGTGAGCATGATGTTTTATTCAGCCTGAGTCTGAGGTTTGGGTTCTAGAGAACATGCATGTCTTTCTCCTGTTTATGAAATATTTACACCACAAGTGTCAGTGGGAATAATAAAGAGAGAGGAAAAAACATATTTGTCGTAAGAATTGATAACAAATAGGTCACCTGTAATTAATGGGTTATTATTTTACGAGATCCCTCTTCAGTTTTTGGCTACGCAGAATGCGGGTGACATTTACAGCGCAGTGCACCGCTCCACCTCTGCTGGTGTGAGTTAATAGAGCTCAGCCAGCAGCCGCTTTCTTTCTCTTACCCACCCTCATATACATGACAGCAATCCTTCAAATAACAAGATACGTTACACTTCAGATCTCGGTGTTTGAGATAATGGATAACCTTTATTGGTCTTCATAATCCACAGCAAAAATAATAATTAGAGCTCAGGTATTGTTTTCTTGTAGACATGTGCGTGTGCCTGCTTCTAATAAAAAGAAGCGGCGTTATTAAAAGCATGAATTCAGATTAACTACAAGGGCCTGCACACATTTCTCTGGTCCATAAAAAAATGGGCATCCTGGCATCTCGCCTACCTATAAGCAGCAGGTAAGCCACCTGTCGAAACAGGTGAAGCACAGCAAAACCTCAGTTAGCCTCGGTCACATGGCGTGGGTGTTTTGAACCACATTTCTGAGCAGTGTTTCGAAACATCTGTGCCTCAAAAGCTCGACCCTGCATTAAACGTGAGTATCAAGCATCCCATCCTTAATGAAACCTGACTTCAAGGGAGGAACCAGTGTTGTCTACACAAAGCAGACCGCCGTGAAGAACCCTTTTTGAATTGGATCTTCAGCGCCCTTGTGGAATCTATGAAAAATGCCCACAATAACAGTTTCACAGGCAAAATAATTTTTTGGGACCAATAGGGTCGTTTCCAAAGCACTTTTAGGTGAAAACATGCCTTGTGCCACGTGTGCTGTCAAGAAGCCATTCTTAAAGAAGGGAAACAGGGAGAAAATTACACAAGAACTGGACTGAAAATCAGTGGCGACAGGTCTTGGGTGATGAATCCGAGCTTGAAATTTTTGATTCAGGTCACTGTCAGTATGTACGGAGGAGCTCAGCAGTGAGGAACAACAGCCATCTATAAAACATGATGGTTTGTGGCTGCAGTTCACTTGGTGGTGTTGGGAATCTTATCAGAATTCATGGAATTATGAATGCAGAAAAGGACCGTCAGCCTCTGACTAGCAACAGCTTCATTTTTCAGTGTCTGCTTTTTGGACTGGCTTGTCCAGAGCACAGACCTCAGGATGACTGTAGCAGTGTGGGATCATCTTGATAAAGAGCAGAACAAAGGGCAGCCAACATCCAAAGAAGAGCTTTGAATGTCCTTAAAGGATTTCAGGCTGTGTTGCAGAATAAAGGTGGTCATACAGCACCAAATACTGACATTCAAGTAGTAATGTTCGATACCAAGGATTTCCTTTCCGATCCATTACTGAGTACAATTCAAGCTGGTAAGTAAAATCACAGGGAAATACAAATGACAGGGATATTCAACACTGTTTATGCAGTCTCTGTAAACAGCCTGCAATACTGGAATACACACACCTGATGTTATAACACCGGGTGACTCAAATTAAAATTGCCAGTAAAACATTTTAATATATAAATGCCACAATAATTGCATTTTTTTTTGATATACCTATATTTTAAAATTATAATTTAACAAATAAAGTAGACTGAGAATAAATAATGGGAGATATATTTTGCTGGTAAAATGTTGTTTTTTCTAGTATATATTTTTTTATATTTCACTATAGCAATTTTATCGCAGTTGCTCTGTAAGTTATCTTACACTTGAATAAATTAACCCTTTTTTATTTATTTATTTGTTTTTACCTCTGTGAGATTATCTCACGTAGGCATGACACAAATATTACTCCAAGCTGAAGTCATGTAGCTATGTGTTGAAGCATATGTTTATTTCAAACATAGACAAACATACAAATAATGTTGTGGAGCTCAAATAACTCCACAACATTATGTCTATGTTTGAGTGAGCACTTTGGCATTGCACACTTACCAGGTGGAAGAAAAAGTAGCTCCCATCAATCCCCTCTCATTTAGGAAAGATCCCAATAATTTAGTTACTATCTGACATGTTCTTGATAAGATACATGATCTCAATGACTGAAGTATTGAAAGTATCGATACTTGGATTTGAGAATCGATTTTTAAAGATTGAAGGTCTGGTATTGGAAGTATCGATATTTTAGTATTGATCCGCACATCACTACTTTCAAGCTCGTTAGAATTGTACAAACTCTGTTTACACGTTTCAATAAATCTCTGCATCTAGTTCCCATTTTCCTTGCAAAATATGAAGAAATGAAGGGTCAAAACTTCTGAACAATAGTGTAATTCTTTAAAATGTTAATGATGATAATGTTTATTACAACCAAGTTCTACCTTGTCCAGAGTTTCTATAGCCAGCTCACTAACATACCTGCTACTATAAAGAGTACAATCATATATACAGCAGGTTTATAGTATTCCAAGCTATCACCACCTTTAAACGCAGCACACAGACACCCTACGGAGCGCTTTTTGTCAAAGGCGAGTTATTGTAATCTGAGTTGTATGGATTTAGATTTGTGTAGATAGTATTTATGTTGTGTATATAGCTCTTCTATTGTGTATATAATATTCTCAGTCACCTAGTATTTATATTGTGTATAAAGTACAGTATGTAGTATTTATAATATTTGTATTGTGTCTTTATATTAGTGTTAATTGTTGCTGCTGTAACAAAGAAATTTCCTGCAAGGGCTCAATAAAGTTCTATTCTATTCTATTTTTAAATTTGAATGCAAAAGCTCAAATATGTGGCCTGTGATGGTTTGAAGTCGTCATTATATTAATCCCAACAATTTCCATTTCTACGTTTCAAAATGTTTTAATACGGGGGACGAAATCAGCCCTAAGTTTTTGAATGTTGTTTTTAATGTTTACACTAGTTAGATTTGAATTGACGTTCTTTCACCATTCTAGAATTACCCTTCCCTGTGCAACCTCATTGCAGAGCTGGGTATACTTGTAGTCCAATAACAGGCTAGATCAGTCTGCAGGAACAAGTGTTCTGCTGGTGTCCTCGCTGTCAGAGGATAACCATGGCCCATGATGTGTAACCATGGTATCCAAGGAAACGTCGGAGAACTTGGTAGCAGATGGCAAAAATTTTAAATCAAACCTTGATTTTCCTCGTAAGCCTGACCATGTTTAAGTGGTAACCAAACCAGAAAAGGGGGAGAAAATGAGAGGTGTCCAGACAGCGTAAACAGTCGTCCTTCTGGTTGGAGGCTGCCTGATTGTTCCCGCTGCTTCTCCACCTGCCTTCTAACGTGGCTTTTTAAGACTAAGAATAATAAAAAATAACTTTATTGATCAGAGCTACCAGACTTTGCTGCTAACAGTTGAAGTGCATGTTGTATAATTTTGTTGGTTTCATGTTTGAAATTGACATTTAAGGGTGATGGGTTCAAGATCATTTTAACAACTAATAAACAAGGAACAAACGCACAACTCGCATTTTACTTGCAAGGGAAGGCCGTCCTCTGCATCCTGCATGGACACAGAGGAGGGAAAACCTTCACCCGAGCTGGCTGCTGACCGCCGCTTTTATTTACACATGCATACAATGAAAGTCACATGACCACAGGTACTTCCGGTTACAGCGTACAGTAATCAACACTCCCACAGTCCCCATATATGGATGCAACCTCACGTGACCTAAAGGTGTTCGCACTTATGTGATAGCTCTTTGTATGCATATGAGGTTGGGGGTGTCCTCCATTTTAACAATGAGGAGTTTCTCTGTGTGCCTGTGTGGCTGGGACAGCCTGTGATAATAATCACAGTATTCCTTCGAAAGCTCCTTTAATATTATCACAAGCTTGTCCCCATCCAAGTGAAACCAAACCAACAGGATTACACACGAAACAACTCATACAAATAGAAGATATGATAACACACAATGAAAGTTCATACAATAACTCCAACAGAAACAAATCGTTATAAATGAAGCAGCGAGTCCATCCTGCTGTTGTCTTTGCGCAGAAACATCAGAAAGTGCAGATCATCACGATAACAGGAAGGAAAATGCTTCCCTGACGTCATCTGTCGACCAAACACGTTAGCTCTTTAGGACCAGCTGAAAGGCTTTGGCCTGGGGGGTTCTGTTCAGTGTGTTTGAACAACTGGATGTTCTGATTGGATTAACTTGTTTGTCCTGACTGTGACAGAACTTCTCTCC
>VUQK01012331.1:0-16459 GCA_015106715.1 Bujurquina vittata
GTGTAATGTGTTACTATTGTAAATGTTGTTGCATTGCAGCAGCAGCTAACACTCCTGCCTGTCTGCCTGACGAGTCATATTTAAAGAGCTTGCTGCTAACCTACAGAGGCTTGGGGAAAGCTTTGGGGACAGACGGCAATTGGTGTCAAGGGGAGGCAATGATATATAGCTAGGGAGATTTGACTGGCGAGGATCTGCTGTTGCTGCTGCCACAATTACTTTTACTGCTAAACTTACACACTGACTGCACGGTATTCCGTCTGCTACTGCCTTGTACATGCAGCGACACACACAAGAACACATGCACACACTCTGCTTTCTCTTTTTCACAAGTGCTATTCATGTCTGAGTGGTCAGGCCTCTGTGTCTTTGGCCTGCCTTGTCCACTTAAAAGGGCATTAATCAACAGCTACTTTATAAATCCGGAGGTCCTTGCAGGCTCAAAGCGATTATGAGGTCAGGGCTCTGCAGAAGTACTTAACCAATTCCCAAACCCACCCCGGACTTGATATATTTTGCTTCCTCGCAGCTAGGTGATTCATCATCATTCCACCACTGAGGCATAATGGAACAGGCAGGGAGGGAGGATGCGATGTTAAGCAAAGGTATAGATGATGAGAGGAAGCGAGAGAGGGAGTAAAAGAGGAAGATTGGACAATAGGGTGCTATATTTGCCAGCCCTCACTCCCTCCACTATCTCTCCATTATTTTTCCTGCTCCCGTCTCCCGCTCTCACCCTCTCCCTCTCTGCTCAAATCCCTGGACACTTTTGAGGCACTTAATGCCAGTCAAGCCCATTTATCTTGGCCTATAAACTAACCTGAATTATTTTAGGCAAGGCTGAGACAAGTGTTTGGGAGATGTAGTTGCTTTCTGAAACTGGTTGAGCTGTGGAAGAGCAGGATAGGCAGCTCTTTCGGTCTATATATGGTTTGAGTGCACCAGGAAAGAAAGGATCTTTGAGGTGCCTGGAAGAGCATTTAGCAGGAAAAGAGAGGACAAGAAAAAAATGATGAAAGGAAAATATAAACACAAAGACTGCATGAGACTGAGTAATCCCAGATAGAAGTCAGTAAAGATTCCAAAGTGAGTGGAACAGGAAAATAAATGCTACTACTCCACTAATCACAGTTACAGTGACAGTGTTAGAGACAGCTGCTGAGAGACAGAATAAAAGAGAAAAGTGGGAGGTTATCGTATGGAGCACGAGGCAAATGTCCCCTGGGTAGCCTTTTTTCTCATTAAAAATACCAAAATGAAATGTAGCCCATAGGGTAGGGATTATACCCACTTGTAGATGTGGACACACACAACTGTAGACCATGGACAAGTAGTCATCCCCATTGTATTAGGCACACTGTAGCTTAGAGCCAGAATAAAGTCACAAAAAACTGGAGGGCAAACAGAGATCTTTTGATGATGAAATTTACATTATTTGTACCCAGCTGGACCCTGGTATAGCTGCTGGCATGGAAGGAAAAACACCTGCTTAAATCAGGTTAAAAGGTCGGTCCAGAAAGGAAACAAAATGGGCTGTATGGAGAAATTGGGAATGCAAAGAACACAGTCATCCAAGGCTTGCTTTTCAATTCTTGGAAAACTCCTTCAAAAATACAATAAATTAGCACAGAATAGGAAAAAAAAGTAGTTCATCTTTACTCTGTCAGTTAAAAATGAGTAAGACAGTGACTCCTTCAGTTAGCATAATGTGTAGTTTAGCAAAAAACAGTGTGAGCCTGCGGTAACACAATGGCATCCTAATATGAAAACAGTGGTTAGAACAAAAGGCACATCCATCCATTTTCTTTCATTTATCCTTTTCAGGGTTGTAAAAACAAATAAGCTTAGGAACTTGTAAGGAAACAAAAAGGTAGCGAGGAGAAGAAATAACGGACGGAGGGAAACATATTTCGAAAGCTGTGATTCAGACCAAGAAGGAGAAGCACCAAATATAAAACAGAGAAGACAGTTTCCATTATTCCTGGCACCCACCAGAGAATAATTTGCTGAGGTTGGGTAAATTGTGATTTAAGGAGTCTAATGACTTGTAATAATTTCATGTCACTATATGTCAGTTAGTAGACAAGGCAGGTCTCATGAGTGTGTGTGCGTGTATGTGTGTATGTGTGTGTGTGTGTGTGTGTGTGTGTGTGTGTGGTGGCTGTAGGAGGGGAGGGGGGCTTAGTTGAGTTACCCACAGATCCACACAGATGAGAAAGGAGGTACTGTGGAATAAGGCAACAACAACTTATCTGTTTCTCCTGAGCATAAGGAATTTAAATGAGAAAACATTCTGTTACATTTTCCATTAATAGCCTCATAAAGACAAAATAATATGCGGCTGACATGAAATTAGACATGTTTCTAATAAAGCGGAAATTATTTTCAAAAAAAGTCCAGTGGTTCCAACACGTCCCAAAAAGATGATGTTACATATTTGTGATCTCCCCACCACCACCACCACCACATGCTTGCGCCCATTACAAGTCATTATGTACATTTATGATTATAATGCATGGAGTATGTATGTAATTTTGTATCAAAACTTTTTTTAATGGCTTAAAAAAAGCGTCATCTGAATATTGTGAATCTTTGTTAAGCACGTGCCCAGCCCAAACTATAGGCATTCAACAAAGGAGTTTTATCTTTGACATGTGTAATTTATGAAAAATAAAAGCACCAGGCTCTCTATTATTAATGCCTCGTCACAAGGTCCAATAGAGCAGGGAATCGTGGGCTTTGAATGATTATGTTATCACTTTTAGTGTATGTTTTGCATAGACGTGCCCAGGTTTCAAAAGGGGCAACTCAGGGAGGGGATGGCAGGCTTTGCATCTGTGAAACAATATCTCAAAACATTCATGTAATATATTAAAACACAAGGAAAGAAAACCATAATGCAAACACTTTTTTTTTTGATCCACAAATCTATGCAATTTTAAGAAAAGGGAAATTAATGTTAACAAATAGCATGCAGAGTTTTGACAAACTGAATCCAATATAAGAGATTGCAACATATTTTAGGAAGCAACTTATATGAAATGGATAAATGGAGACATGGAGTCCATTTCAATTATTCAATTCAGTTTATCACTGAGAACATGTGGTGCAATACAACGTCAACAACTATCAGTGAAATAATAATTGTATGCATTTTTTTTTCTTTTCAGTGAACTGTACCATGTAGCTACTTCCAATTATCGTTAAATCATCATTAATACATTTCAAGGCATGAAAACATCAGCTCAGCAGATAACTGCAGCTCGCCCACTTTATGCATGTGTATCACAGTAATATCTATATTACAAGTCCCTTGCTTAACCTAAATGCATAATGTAACCATGTAGAATACAAAATGTCATAAATCAAAATGAAAATGCAATGGATTACAATGCAGCGGAGCAAGTAAGAGGCTGTGACAAGGCTAATACAACATCGTTCATGGTCAAAGACTACAATTACTGCTATGTGGTTTTATAGCGGGGAAAAAAAAGCTTTGTCTTCTTTTTCTTACACCATTTTTCTAATGATATCTTCTTCCCTCATTCTGTCTCAATCTGCTTCTAAAACCAAAGTTGTTTGATCATAAAGTGTTGAAGTGCAATGACTTGTCTCCTCTACTTTCACTCAGTAGTCCTAGTAGTAGCAAGAAAGATTAGAAAGTCTGTCACACTACCCAACCAGTCCCAGCATACCATTAGCATATATATGAGATTTGAGACATTTTCTAATATTCTCCAGCAGGACTCATCTGTCATGGCCTGGTGATGAATTATCAAATGCTTGTTTGGGTGTGAGGGAGCTGGAAAAGTAGCAGTGTGACTCCCCTCTTTCTCCTTACTTCTATAACCTTTACTATAACTATGTTTAAAAAAAATGTAGGTGGTGGAATAGTGGAGGGGACTCCGTGTTGGGACATTTCAATAAAAATGGACTTCTGTGATTGCTATTACCTGCTCACTTGTTTTCAAGTGACACAAAGTAACAGGAGAAGTAAATGGAGACAACAGATGGAAATAGCTGCACGCAAACTGCCTTATCTTGTGCCGGAAGAGCGGTCACAGTTCATGTTTCTCACGTGACTTCATTGCTTGAGTTATCTGCCATATTGGACACAACTAACTGACACAACCTTTGACACTGTACCTATGCAAAATTTACGTACAAACTGTTTTGTTGTTTGTTTTTTGTTCCTTTTTTGGGGTAAAAAAAAAAAAACTCCTTGTGATGATTTGGTCACCAGCAGATTGTTATAGTCACATGTAATGTGAATAGAAGTTGCCAACTTGCCTTCAAATGCCCGCTACCTACTAGCTCAGCAGTAGTAAAACTTGAAAAAATGTGACACAAACCAAAACTGGAAAGTGTTGACCTTTAAAGTAAAAGTTGTACCTATGGTGCGGAGGAACAACTTTTACTTTGAAGATGAACATTCTCCATTTTTGGTTTGAGTTTCACTTTTCAACCATTTGCCAACCGGTTAAGAAATATACTTTTCCTTTGTGACTGGTGGCTGCCAAATGATCACTAGACCTGTGTGACTCTATGATCACACAACCAAAGTTGCTTGATCATAAAGTGCTGAAGTGAAGCGGCATCCATCCAAAATGGCAGAAAAGTTTGGTTGGTGGTCATGTGACTGCAACACATGAATAGCAAATAGTCAGTAAGTAAGCAAAACTGTAAAGTGATGAAGTCTGCTTTTTTTTGGTTTTATTTTGTTTTTTTGGTTATTTAATTTAATAGAAAAATGTGTAATATAAAAAATTATGTATTCATAAATATACATTGATTAGTGTGTAATTGTGATTACCAAAAAATTTATGCATTCATATACTTCGAATTATTACATTAAAAATACATAAAATTGGGTACCTGTGTGGCGGTGCAGACAGTGCAGGCTCGAGTCCTGAACTACTCGTCATTTTTCTGCGCGTCTTTCCCCATCTCTTCTCCCTATTTCAAAAATAAAAAATAAAAATACCAACAGTTTGTAGAGCCTGCGTCGCCACCTTAAGTGGCTGGACATTGCCGTTCCACCTAACTGCATTTTATGTTCACTGATCAAGCAGAACATTATGGCCATTGACTGGTGAAGTGAACAACACGTCTCCTTTATCTCTTCATCATGTCACCTATTAGTGGGTGGGAATATTAGAGAGCAAGTAAACATTTTGTCCTCAAAACTGATGTGTTAGAATCATGAAAAATGGGCAAGTGTGAGGATTTGAATGAGTTTGACAAGGGCCAAATTGTGATGGCCAGACAACTAGGTCCGAGCATCTCCAAAACTGCCGCTCTTGTGCTTGTGCAGTCTGTAGGGCTCAGTATTAATCAAAAGTGGTCCAAGTAAGGAAAAGTGGTGAACCACCGACAGGGTCAAGGGTGGCCAAGGCTCACTGATGCACGTGGGGAAGGAAGGCTTGCCCATGTGGTCCAATTAAACAGACAAACTATTGTAGCTCAAATTGCCAAATAAATTTCATGTTATTTCTGATAAAAGGTCTCATAGTATAAAGACCATGACAGTTTGTTGTGTATGGACATAGCCGCAGACTAGTCAGGGCGTCACATGCTGAAATCGCTAACAATGGGCACGTAGGCATCAGAACTGGAACACAGAGAAATGAAAGATGGCAACTGGTCTGATGAATCACATTTTCTTTTACATCACGTTGATGGCTGGATATGTGCGCATATGTGTAGTGTTTGTGCATCACTTGCCTGGGGAACACCTGGCACGTGATGCACTATGGGAAAAAGGCAAGCCAACAGAGGCAGTGTGATGCTTTGGGCAACAATCTACTGGGAAACCTTGGGTCCTACCATCCATAGCTGACAACAAGCTGCTAAACAACAATAACAGCTTGTTATAAGCTAATGTTATGCCAGCTAATGAGAGGTTCGAGAATCCTAAAAATCACAATTTCCCTCTGATAAACAATTTGATTGCATTCTCACATTGTATAGCAGTTTATTTGCTGTGTTCGAGTCCAACAATGTTAGAGCCACTTCAGAGAACGTTTCATTAGCACGAATTAACAGCAGCCAGCACCGGCAAGTACTTGCCGAGAGAAAAGTTCAGGATATCTTCAAAAACTCACCTCAGTACACCTGTCATCAGATAGAAGTGGGCTTCACTGATTCATCAACTCATATTGGACTCCTTTCACCAAATTTTACAGCTTCTTCCAGAATAAATAGACGTGGGCACTTGGTATATTTTTTTTTATTCCTGATCTATTGCTAAGTGTTGATATTATTCTAATATGTTAAAATATAGTGTGTACAAAAATGTTTATACACATACAGTAGTAGAAACATGGCAGCCAGCTATGGCTGTTATAAACGCAAAGTGGCCGACAGTCACCGTTATGGGGTACAGTCTAAAGTCAGTGTTTTTTTATCACTGTTGTTTTACTAAACATGTTTTCTCCTACGTAGCTAGAATAATGCACTTGAATTGAGAGGGTAAGAAAACAACCTACAGTGGTGAGATTTTACATACTGCCCCTTTAAATAATGAAATAATTGTTCTGGATGAACGGAATTCCAGGCACTGAAGCTATGATTATTAGATTTTTTAGAACTTTGGCACCACTGAATGTTAGGGGGGAAAAAATAGACTAGTCAGCTAGTCTAAAGGACTTTTAAAACTGAGAGCACTTTAAATGGGTGAAGTTAAATATTGGACAAAGAAATATTTTGTGTGTATATTAGATGCCTTAATCACATTCCTCATTAATCAAATCATGAATTTTAAATGTTGCTGGAATCTGTGACATGTAAAGTTTTAGACACGCATACTATTTTTTGATTGGCAAACCTTAACAGTGCTATTAACAGTGGCTGGGTTATCGATCCATGGTAGCATCCACATCCCGGTGCAGCATCTTTGAACTGCCATTGTACATTATTAAAATATTTAAAAAAAAATTTTAACTAACCAGTATTCTGGTACAAACTAGCAAGGACAGCAATGTTTAAATCTCTAGTTGACCAACCCTTTACTGAATAGTCTAGTAGTAAAAAAAAAGTAAAAAATAGAAAATAAATCTGCATCAACAAACGTAGTGTTTAATTTCCTGACATGCTGTCAGTAATTAGCTGAAAATAGACACTTCTAATTCATTTAAACCACCTTTTACACCTCATTAAAAAATGTGTCAGTCTGTGAAAGTCAGTTTTGTTTGAAGAATTAAATTGTAATTATAACACCAATAGGAAAAAAATAATCATACTCCTTAAATGTTTGAAACAGCACTTAACACGATGCTAATAAATCAACAGTTTTTGCCTAAACAACCATAAATGCACTGATATTACAGCTCTTATAGTCTTCTGTTAGAAATTTGTAAGAACATGTTCTGGACAATGCTCGACCTTTAAGAGAAGATGCAGCCAAACAGTTTATTACATGCATTAAAAGAAAAGCTAATTTATAGCTTACACTGTGCATAATATACCTTTCAGGGAGTTTAGCTACTACATCTTGTGGTGTGACAGGGGAGGTGTAATACTTTATAAAGCTTTATATTCCAACTCCTTGCAAATATCCCATGTGTTAATTAAATGAGTAAAAAGTGCAGCGGCCTGTGTCCTAAATTAATTACTTTCTATTAGATTACATTACTGTAGATAGAGCAAACCATATTATTAACATTGTTGTACATTCTCCTACATTCAATTTCCTTGAACATTATTATTGTGAGAAATCACTCTCTTCTTTTTGTGCCGCCTCTCTCTTCTCGAGATCGGTCCAAATTTCTGTCATGGTGCATTCTGCTCAGTTAATTAAAGAGGGCTAAAGTGCAGTGGCCTGTATCCTATTGACATCAAATCCATAACTTAGGGAGAAACATTTACATTAATTTGCCATTAATACCGCCTGTGCCAACTTTTCAATTCCCACTAAGTATGATCTTATACAATAGTTAGCTGTTGCCGGTAAGACAAAAAGGCGAACAGGTCCATGAGGGGTACAAGAAAAAAATGATGCTACTGTTAATTAAACGAATAAAAGTGCACCAGGCTGTGTCTTGGAAAACAGCTTTTGGTAATAAAAATATAGCCAACAATCTCTCCATCTTCTTGCTTTCAATTCAGTTTTGAATGCTATTACACACGGTAATGGAGTTTGGGAATGGAAACTTCTTGATAGCTGTCAGAAAGAGCGTGCTAGAGAGCAGGTAGAGAATGCCTTGTATTTCTTTCTTCTTCTTTTTTTTTTAATAAAACAACTAAGCTCAGCAGTCTGTATCCTATCTCAGCTATTGCATCTATTGGGTTGGATTATTTTACATTTTGATTGAAATGATGTCCGCGCCAGATAAAAGCACAGACCCCAGCTGTTGTAATTGAATCAGGGTGGAGTTGTTTATTCGGTTGATCTACAGCGGTGATTTGCTTGTCCTAACACCCAATGCATAAAAGATCCACTCTTGTTTAACACACTGCTGATTAGATCAGTTTAAAATGGCGAAACAAGAGTCGTCCGTGTCCAGAGATGGGCAGGCATAAAGATAATACATATAACGGCATCAGGAGAAGGGGGAGGAATAGCGAGCAGCAGAGGAGAGAAAGGAGGATACAAAGGGGCCTCTGTCTCCCCAGCTCTATTGATGAGGCTGAGTGTGTGTGTGTTTCAGTGTGCATGTTTATGTTCTGAGTGCACAAGATTCTTAGTGCTGTAGATGCACCATCTGCTCAACTTTCCATGTGTGACCAAAAGTTTCACTACATAAATTTCACATGAGCCTGGTGCTAGATGCACAGGAGACCCTCAATAGTATTTAAATAACATCTAATAAGGTACCATCCCCAGCAGAAGATGCTTTTGTGACCGTGAAAAGGTGTTCGTTGATTTGAATAGCAGTAAGTCTACTGTAGGTTCATCTGGGAGGAATGGACATACAGTATCACAAATGTAAAATTAGCAGTCCTGAGTGTCCAAATGTTGCTATTTCATGTAATATTGCCCATGATTTAGCGAACCTTATCTGAGGACTACTAAATGCATGCTTTGCAATGGATGGTTGATCATCAAATAATGACTCTTATCACTTTGAAGTAGGATGCACATCCATCATACTGAGAAAAAGATGAATGTATGGCCCGGTGTGCAGTGCATGCTGATTTTGCTATCCATCCTTAAGAGACCACATATGAAAACATAATCAGCTTAGATTGTGGTACCACTGGTACAGAAATAACTATGTCAAGGGCACAGGCAAAGTCTCAAATTTGTTTACATGTTTGCATATCAAATATGAGATATGGGGTCCGCTTTTAAATGAACAAAAATATTGCATCAGTACTACACATGCTGCCATTTATTTTAACTTTGGGTTGAAAAAGATAACAATGCATTACTTGTGATCTATTATTTCTTATGAAAATCCAGTCTGTTTACATGCTGATAAAAAGTGAAGATAGCACACTGACACACTGTGTTTAGATCATTGTAGTGTGGGTGTAAAACTCACAACAATAGTTCCATGTTGAATGTGGCACACAGTGACAATAGTATTTTTTGTGTATACCACACTTACTAAAACAATATGTCAGCAATGAACTTGGGTCACAACAAGCTGTTGTAAGATAACTTTGTTTCTTATGGTATTATTATGAAAGCCAGGTATGTGAACAAAACATAAACATCTTAAACTGTTCAGGTCTGACTCAAAAACATTAAACTGCAAAAAGCACGCGTATCAACAGTGAACTTTACTTGGGACACAAAACACAGCTGTAATCTTTGACATTTACCGACATTCAGATTAGGCCGACATTTGTCAGAAAGCTTAACCTTTGTCCTTTCTTGCCTGTACATTATCTGCATATTAAACCTTTGCATCTGACTCTATCATTTCCAAAAACGGCTTTTATAAAAGATTCAGACACTGTGTTTAATAATTTCTCATGTTTCAGATGCGTTTGGGTCGCGCCACTATAATCAATCATCTCTATTAATGCCCATATCTCGTGCTCCACCAGCCATGACCCCTGGACAGCTGAGCTCAGATTTTATCAGCACATTGCTGCTGTGTTTTACTTTCCCTGACACCCGTGTGTTGCATTACACCTCTCTCTGTTGTCTGCCCATGTGGTGTCCTGAGCATCCCATTGTCTTGTAGTTGTTTTATCAGGCTAGTTCCATTGCTTATTGTGTAACACGAATAACCCAAAACACCTGAAGTTCGCACGGATAACTGAAGACTGGAGCAATCGCTTTAAAGAGACCCAAGCCTAAAATTATAATATTTGGAAAGCATATATGGAACATCATAGTCCCCACACTTAAGTCAGAAGAATTAGGATACATCTCTGATTTAATATCCCTGATTAGGAATGTTTTCTATTTTTTATAGTATACTTGATAGTATAGTATAGTTCAGTTTGCAGTATAGTTTTTCAGTTTAGATCATCATTTTGGTCTCAAAGATGAAGACAAGTGAAATGCAGTAAAACAATGTAGGAAATAAATGTTGCTTTAGGACATATGGAGTGCATGGATTTCAAAGCTGCGCACCACAAGCAGAAGCCTGCTTGGGTAAAAGGTAAATCTGCAAACTGTTCAGCTGAACTCTGCCAGATATAAATATATGTTGGTTAGTTAGCCATTGTTCAGAATGACACATTCTGGCAAAACCAGAATAGATCAATATAAAAAGAATAATTTTTGTATTTTGTTTAGTGTTATTAAAAATTGCATTAAGCATAGTCTACTTATGCTGAATACTGCTATGAGTTTACATCTGCTGAAAACATAATAATCAAAGTCTGTGACCATATACAGTACTAATTAGATGTTTACAAGTGTTAATGTTTGTATGTAATGATGTTAATAAGCATTGAAGTTTACATAGGAAAATAAATTTTTTAAAGATCCCTTTAGTTTTTTTCCTACTGTAAACTATTGTAATACTTCAATAACAATCTGTAGTTTATCAGAGCTTGTTGGCAATAATTCTAATATCTGAAACCACAGTGTAATCTGACTTAAAAAGATACAGATGGCCCACGTAGCCAGCATTTGCTAGATGATGCTGTTTAGATCATGGTATATCAATCAGAGGTCTGTGTTGTTGGAGATATTTACATCAGTCCACATCAGAAAGCAAGAGAACAAAAAACGATAAAACAGAGATGTTCTCGGCTTATAGACAGCGGTGGGTGACCTTTTCTCTCTCTGTCGGTATCAATCCTTCAAACACCACACACACACACACACAGCCACACATACACACACTTAGAGGGGAAAAACACAAAGCAGTAATGTGGAAATGTTAACAACTTACAATTAAAAATGTGATTTATGTTCCATGCAGCTATTAAATGACACTGTGGCCCAACAATATCGATTTCCATATCATTAGCATAATAGTTTTATTGTGGTATAATTACTGAATAAAAAGGCTCTTACCTGGCAAACCTTACTGCATATCAGGGACTCTTAAACGAGCAAAATGTTGCCTCACACAAGTTACATGGGTCAATTGCAGCCGGGGATAGTCGGGGGTAATGATTAGATCATTAAAATTTAGTCTATGCTTCACAGAGCATAGAGAAAATTAACTTCCCCCCACCAAGCTCATTTTTCTGCTGAACATGAAATAATGATTTTCTGCCAGTATAATTACAAAGCTAACATCTGATAGAGTCAGCATCCAGGGGGGATTATCACATGCATGAGTATTAGACCTCATTACCAGCTTGACTGCAAAATTATTACATCTTGTAATTGGATGGTGAGATTTATACACAGATTGGCCGGGTTTCTGTAAGATTGTAATTACAAGCTTCATTGGTTTGCTACTTATCGGAACTTCACAGAGAAAACAACTGGTAAAATGAAATGAGCATTTCATTAACCTATCGCCTTATCAGGGGAAAAACCTGTGTAACGTTCATGTATGCATTAACATAAATAGGATCATTCATTCTACCGCCAGAAAGCCTGGGCCTGTAGTTCTGCTTTTTTTTTTTTTGCAATGAGGGTGTAGGATAGAGGAGAGAAAGAGGGTGGCGGTGGTGTGGGTTTGATTGCAGTCGTAGGAGTAGGAGGGGAGGAGGTTGTGGCAATATTCATTCATTTTGACAGAGTTTATTTAACCTTCATAATCCTGTGTTGATGGGGAACGGAGGGAAAAGGGACACATGGGCTAAAAAGGGATGAGATGGAAGGGAACAGGGGGAAGCGAGGGCTGCAAGAGGTGAGGGGGAAAGGAAAAAATAATAATATATTATTTGTCTAACGTTACAAGGGATGAACTCAATATATCTATTACTTAAAGAGTAACTGACTGTGAAAGTGTTCATTTCACGAGAGACGAGGCAGTGAGCTGGCAGGGACTCTTGGGGCTCGGAGGTGTCTGCTCTTTTCCTCTTTTCTAGCTCTCTCCCTCCCTCCCTCTTTCGCTCTCTGTCTTTCCCCCTCTCTCTCTGCTCTGATGTTTCCCTTTTCGCTATTAACAGACTCTGGCCGTGTTCCTCTCTTGCTCAAACACAGCGGCAGGTGCGGCTTGTATGCCCACATAAATAACGTCCTAACACAATGACACCGGGGGATCGATTCAGATTTTGATGGGTGCTGCTCCTCATACAAAAGGTGTGTGTGTGGGGAAGGGGGGGTGGGGGTGGACGTGTGTGTGTGTGTGTGTGTGTGTGTATACATTAAGATGGGGGTGAGCAGAAAACAAATAGGGACAAGCAAGATGGGACAGACAGGGAGAAGGAGGTGGGAAAAGGGGGTTAACAAGAGTGATGGCGAGGGGGGGGGGTAAAATAGTTCAATTACAAGGCGAACACAATTTCTCTCTTCTTAACAAGAGATTTCATGGTGTGGGCCAATGTTTGGCAGAAACAGCTGAGAGCCACTAATGCTAAAGAATTACACTCAAAAGGGGCCCGTTGATCTGGCCCCTTTTGAGATGAGAGTCAGTTGTTATTGAACTTCATTGCCCAGACTGCTTTCTTTTTCAGCTGGGATCAATGATGCTTCAGCATGGGCGTGATGTAAAATCCCATGTTGCAACCTGTCACCCACTCTCTGTGTAACCCCATCACTGCACTGGATACAAAAGACTGCGTGCTTGTTCTTTTAAGCGTTTCCTGATTTATTCTTTTGTAAGAAAAAACATTTCACAGTATAATCAGGCTGTGGTCATTTATTTATCGTTGTTTATCCAAAAAAAATTGAATTTAAATTGGCTGACCAACATTTTTCACAACAGATTTCCAGGGACTATCAACAAAGTTGATATTCCAGTTAACTTATGCAGAATTTGATGATTTTTTGTCTTAATGAGCTGATTTGGCAATTAAATCAAGTTATAATGTGTTTTCATTGATTATGATGCTGTCAGCACACAGTAAGAGGGTTCCTGGTTTGAATCCTCTGGGGCCCTTCTGTGTGGCGCTTACATGCTCTCCGTTTGCTTTTGTGGGTTTTCTCCCTCCAGCTTCCTCCCACAGTCCAAAAACCTGCATACCGGGTTAACTGGTGATTCTGATTTGGCCATGCGAGTGAATGGCTGTTTATCTCTTTGTGTTAGTCCTGCAATAGATTGGCGACCTGTGCAGGGCGTACCACATCTTTTGCTAAGTGACAGCTGGGTGAAAGCCTTGGATAGGGATGGATATAATATTCACATTTACTGACCAGCTCCTGATTTACTCAAATTGTATAATTATGTGCAACTTTTGGGAAAATGCTTTTTTTTCCCCACGTTTCCTTTCATTGTATGAATTTGTAAATAATTTGTAAGTTAGCTGTTGGCAGTAGGGGGACTGAAAAATAGTAAAATATAAGCTGTGTTTGTTTTTGAATAGCCTTCATCGTTTGACTGCAGTGTGATAAAACTCCATTGTTAGGTCAGGATGTTTCCTGTTCCTAACAAATTGATCTAATCCACAATCAGAATGATCAAATCAATCAGCACAAGTTGCATATTCGAGGATACTCGACTTCTTGTTTTCTTTTTTTTTTCTTTTTTTTTTGCAGCTGATATTGAGGTTTGCCACAATTTTCTAAACAGATGAAAAAAGAAGAATCAACGCAGTTTCGCTTCACTCAAGCACATGGGAAGATTCGATCTGTGATGCAAAGAGCTAATCTCATACATCAATAACCTGTAAACCCTTATGAAACCCTGTCTTCTTTTTCTTCTTTCAGGTCTTGTCACTGTAACGTCCCAGTCGTCTCCCTAGGTCACTGTCTAAAACTCATTACTGAATTTGACAGGCTGCTGTTTTCATCTGTGACACCATTTCATCCAATGCTTAGCCTAATCAGGAGCCACGATGGTATCAATAATTAAAATTCAAAGTGCTCTCTCAAGTCCCAAAGATGTCAACATATGCAGGCAGAGTAACAGAATAATAAATTATTTTTTTCTCAAATAAAAAGCAGAATTTAATTCAAACATTATTTTTTTCCCTCCAGCAGCCTCTGTGTTTATGAGCAGTTCAACACTGCAGGAAGTTAAACCCCAAAGCAACTAAAACAAAGTCAGTCTGATCACTGATAAAGGTGATAGTAGTGTTGTTAAGAGTGAGAGGCCAAGGCAACATGGGGAGCGTGTCCAGCAACATAAAAACAGCAGGTTTCAACTACTATCAATAGTTTGAACAAAGACACACCAAAGCAAAAAAGCAGCACAACATGATAACAGATGAAAGAAAAAGCCTCATTAAAATTCCATTTGTCATGCTGTCTGTTGATCATTTTATCTATAAGTCTATCCTTTGCACCACTATCAAAGGGTGTAATTTCAAAAGAATACTTCAGTGTAAAAAAAAAATCCTTCTTTCCCCAAGAAGGCCGTTCCTTAAAATTCAATTAACTCTGTTTATGAATAAACGTGGGAATTGTATCATCTGAAAGCAGATTTGCATGCCCCCCCCCCTTTTTTTCAGTTTCCAAGGTAGCAAATAAACATCTGAAATGGGAGACTAACTCTTATGAATATTTCTAAGTTAATGTTCTAAACCAGTGTTTGGGTCTTGCTCATTCAGATTTAGCATAAAATTATATGTGGGACAAAACAAGGACTTTGATATTGCGCCTCTCTTTGTCCAAAGTCTTTTTTCCCTGTACATTACTGTATGTGTTTAGTGTACTTAGCATACATCTGCAACCGTATTTTGGCAATATTCACATATGCTATAGACTGGGAGTGTGTGGCTTACAGCCTATTGGCTCACAAGGTTTTAATTTATTATTCATGAAGAACTTAAACACCAAGTAATGGAATTAGTTTGTCAGTTGCCAAAAGGGTTAATTAGCTTATGTAGTCTTTGCTGCTGATGTGACCAAATGTAAGAAGACTTGGTATTTGTAAGTATAATACGACAGGTTCCAAAGTAGCAAGTGTTCATATTTCACATAGGTACATTTAAAGGGTAGTACCGCTTTAAATGTGGAGCCTGTGAAATCCCTCTGCTTGAAACTTATAGTTGAAGATGTCCTTGAGGTCTGTCAATATAGCTGCAAATAGCTGTGCTTACTATTTTAGATGTCTCGTTTAAAAAAAGAAAAATATATATATATTTCATCTAAAGATACTTTCATGAGTTTTTAAAGTTAATCCTCTTAGTTCAGTGGAGCAATAAAACACTCAGCTCAATGCAGTTAAAACCTTAAAGGCTACATCCTCTTTTTCTCCCCTCTCTCTGCATTTCTCGCTCTCTCACTTTTCCCTCTCTTCTTGGCTAGCTATAGCTATTCATTAGCTCCAGCCCCTATGGCAATGAGAGTCTTTAACCTCCATTAGATCTAATGTTGATATGTTTCCCCAGCAAAGAGCCAAAACAATTAACACCCCTTCTCACATTTCTTTCCCCTTGGCCCCTAACCACATCAAAATCTGGGCCCACCCGTTCATTACCCACCCCTGAGAATGCCCTTGGGAGGAAAGAAGTCAGATCCTTGGCTGTTGTCTTTTGTATGGTATGCAGTTAGAAGCCAGACTGAGTTAAAAGAAACTTGTCAATACTAATGAAGTACTGTGCTTTCCCCATAATGTTGCCTCAGTGTGGTAGCAAACAGGCTTCTTTTATTTGGATGAGATGCTTAATCATTACAATAGTTTATCATAATTTGTGAGCTAGCACCTTCTGCTGTTAGTGTCGGGTCTAATTTATTATATATTTACTATACCTTCAGCCGCAGAGGTGGTAGTGGTATTTTTGCTGCAGCAACCTATTCTTGCTGAGAAACCAAAAATAAGTGAAATGAACCTTAGTGGACTATGAATTTCATCAGTATTTTGGATGCATAATACATAAGATACTCGTAAAATCATGGCATACCTATATAGTAATATAATATGTGCATCTGTGGACCAGAATTAGCAAGAATTCAAGCCCAGAAGTTCATTGTCTCATCAATATTGGGGGTATGTAGTGGGGGGGGGGGGGGCATCCCCCCCTAAAACTATTTAGCTGTAAAGGGCAA
>VUQK01012331.1:16479-29268 GCA_015106715.1 Bujurquina vittata
GATTATAGAATGAGGCGAGGGCTGGGGTTTGTGGTCTTACCTGTTGGGGGGGTGGGGGGGGGGGGGGGGGGGGCATCACCCCCTCAAACTATTTAGCTGTCAAGTGCATAACATCCTGACCCAGAATAGTCCTCTTTTATTATCCAGGAAATTCCTTGTTTCCTTACCTAAAGGTGTGGTGCAGTTGCCTATGTATTAAATGTCTCACAGTAACACCAGTGGTCCTCTGACTCCAACCCACAGCTGAATAGTTCATTCGCTCTGACGCAGTTCTGGGAGAACACTAGAACCAGTGCGTGTGAGTGTGTGCACAGGGCTTGTATGCAATAAGCAAGATGTCTAACAGTTGTGACGATCCATTAATATCATTGATATTCATCTAATCTCCTTTCTTCAGGAGGATAGCGAGTTTTTGTTTCAACAGTTAATTTGATAATCTGCGAGGAAAGCACAAAAGGAACATTCTGCAGATTCTTAACCTTTCTTCAACTTTGGCACTCCTCGAGGCAGGAAAGGAGTATCTTTCACCACAGTTATTAGTTCACAGAGACACCCTTGACCTCTGCGGTGGTAGCCAACTGTCAACATAACCAATGTGACTATAATGCAGGTTCACTCTCTTTAACTTCTATCAGAGCCATTCAGGTTTACCTGTTGGCACACATCCTAGAAAACTGCATGTAAGCACAGAAAGATGTATTTAATTATTTATTTTATTTTAATATTTATTTTTTTTTAACTAAACTAAGAGTTATGGGAATTAATTATGACTGTCATGATCCCAGATTACTGGTATCTTAGTTGTAAAAACTGTAAATAACAGAATTATAAAACACCAGTCTTTTTTTTTTTTAATAAATGTTTGTTTTGATATTTTGATGTAAAGGTAAGCACTGCCCCATATTGGTTTTCACACAGAGAAAATGCCGTTCATATAGCCAGCCTGAACTTAACAGTATCATAGTTTTGTGCTTTTAGTTTATTTTCCCGCTGAAAGGATACAGTACGTGTTTATGCCTGTCATTATCTGATAACTGAAGTAAATGTAATTTTAAAATGTACAGCAGGTATAGACCTACTGCTCAGTTATTATTTTCTTCCTATTACTTGAACATGAGTAATAGCAGAGAGCTATTCTACAGTAACTAGGCATATTTCATATCTTTTTCATAGCTTTAGAGGTTCTGTTTCGATAAGGTATGAGAGCGAGGGAGAGACAACATGTTTTCATCTCTTTCTTTTATATTGTAAAGGTAACAGAGGTTGATGTAGACAAGTTTCCAATCATTTAACATTAATGCACATATCAATAATATACTTAACAATGGCACTATATATTAAGAATATCAAGTGTTGTGAGTGCAGGTATTTTTTTTTAACCGGTGGCAGGAAGATGTAAAACACGCAGTACTTCTGGACTATCTGAGTGATTTAGTCTATTAGAATGTGGCCATTAAGGCATAGCAGCTTATGAAGAGCCTCCTGTAGATTTACACGATAAAACTATCTGATATGATAAGCCGGGGGATTTTCTTTCTCTTTACAAATGGGGGGGGGGGGTATTTTAGAGTCGGTTTGACGTCGTGTATGTGTGCGCCTGTGCGCACGGCACATGGAGGCAGATACAGGTGGTGAGAGCTGTTATGAGGCACTGCATCAGAACTGAACGTGATGAAGATGAGTTTTAAAGAGGGGCGAGGAGCGGATGCGGAACAAAGTTTATCGTGCTCTCTCTCTCTGGTTTCAGACTCTAAAGCTTGTGGTGGCAAAGACATTTTAACAACACTCAATAAATCAGTTAAGGGCTTATTGCCCTCGACACGTGTCTTTGTTTACCTAATTCTTTCTTTTTTTTCCCCTGGTTTCTAAAAATAAAAATACTACTATTTTCGGGAAAAGAAACATACTTATCGTATATATTTTTTAAATTATGATTATAATCATCATTACCATCACTTTAATTACTAGTATTAAATTACTTTTTTGATCTTTCTAAAAAAAACTTTGGTCACCGAGTCGATTTATTTGCTTCTCTTTTGCTTTCTCGGTGTCATTTCTGTTTAGACATAATTTCAGTCTTCTGACTACCTGCCACCCCGCCACCAACCCACCACAGCCATCATATTTAGCCCCCTGCACACATTTCCAGCGGGTTATCACAATTGCCATTCCTCCCCTCCTTTCTGATGTGTTACCCAGATTACCATCAGTGCCCCACAGATATTTTTAACAGATCCTCGGCGCTCGGCAATATCCACTCGGAGCCATCTGGTGCAGATCAAAATCTACTGACTTCTTGGGCTTCAGTCGTTAAGGCATTAAATCTAGATCTACAGAATACCCCCTTTGACTCGGGAGGTGGGTGATATGAGAATCAAATCAAATAGAAATAGAACAGTCAAAAAATGAACACCCTCCCACTCGTGAGCCACATGGCTGTGTGAGGAGTGGATAGTTAAGCAGAGGTTAGTGTCCGACCCCCCCCCCCCCCCGTGTTTGTGGGGGGGGGGGGGGGGGGGGGGGAGGGGGGGGGGGGGAGGGGGGGGGGTTGACAGGCGCGCTGCAGACAGACGAGACTAACGGCTAATAATATCACTCTGATCTTTTTAGCCTTGAGCTTTGCTTGGGGTGCAAAGAAAGTGGAGGAAAATGACTTCCACGAAATAAAAGATGAGTGGAGAAACAGTCTCTAAAGGAGAAAGACTCACACCTTTCAGATGCTTCAGTGCAGAGTCAGCACATCCTGCTGCTCCACTCATCATTATTACAGTTAAAGCCAGTGTAAAGTGACTTTACTCACCAGCGCTGTGCGCTGCAATTTTGGGGTCCCAGTAATGCTTAAAGGAACGTTCCTGTGACTTTCAGCCATTTTTACACACAATTCATGAGTGCTACCACTAAAAGCAAATGAAATAAATACTTTTATAACAACCTTTTAAATGATGACGCTTCATGCACGCCTGCATCAGTGCAGCTTTGCCTCACCTTTATCTGTGCTGAAGGTAACTAGTTATTGCAGGTTTAAGTATTATTAATTAAGAAATTCTTTTTACTCCATGTTCAAAATGTGATACAAAGCTGAATGGCCCATAAGCCAAATTTAAATTTAAATCTCCCCTTCAAGGGCATCTTTTTTTGTGCCCTTACAGGCAGCTTTCAGCAAGGCTACTATATGTGAAAATTAGAAAAGTGAGGACTAAATAAAAAAAGAGACACACAACAGAGAAAAACAACCACAGAAAAATGAAGTTTGCACACCAGAAGTAGCTCGTAAATAACTTTAATGGATGTACATGTATGTGTGGACTCTGCTTCATTCCCCTGGTGCCTCTGCGTGTCCAAACTGCAATCCTCCAATTAAATTTTCAATTTAAGGTGGACGAAGGCTCAGGGAGGCAAATCTGGCAGCTGAGGCGGGTGAGCAAGGATTGTGTGGCCAAAAAAGTGCAGCACTGTGAGCCAGTAGAGGGTAACAACAGCACACACTGCAGCGTTCTCCCTGAGAACACTCAGAACCTCACAGCAGAACTTGGTGCTGATAGTCTAGGGGACAGGTTCATTATTTGCATCAACATGAATGTGGAAAAAATGGTGCGCATGCTCGTGCTCGTGCCTCAGGCCTGAATAATGGGAAATTGGGCTCCTCAGCAGACGGCTGCTGTTCGGTCTCTGGAGATCCGGCTCACATCACCACAAATGAAGCTCCACATCAAATAGGGTCAGAAGTTGCTGTTTGCTTTTTATGGACGATTCAATTGCATCTCATGTTTACTCTCATGTGTGCTAATAAACTGTTTCTTTATGAAATCAATTCATTTGATCGTTAGCGTGGCTGTTGGCATCTTTCCTCCAGTGCTGGCAGCTACATGTGGGGCATTTTTCCTTTTATAAAATTAGGGCATTTTCTCTGCAGAAAAAAATGTTCTAGCAGGAAAAGCGGGTGTAATTGATAACATTAACCGACTTTTTCTTCCCTGTGTGTCATTGCAGGAAAACACAGGTGTAATTAATAACATTAATTACGGCTGCGTTTCATTTAGATGGGCGAGGGTCCTGGAGTTGTGCGTGCTGGCTCACTGTCACGGCTTCCAGATACAGTTGATGAAACTGATCCATCATTAAGGTAATTAGTTTCACCTGTGCTCTTCCGGCTATAAGTCAAAATGTCTGCTGTGTGAACGGTCTGCTGGGCATCGGAGAGAACTGAGCAGAACTTTTAGTTCAGTTGTGTGCGGTTCTGGCAGGATGTAGTGCATGCATTTCATATTCTGCATGTATCCCTGTATATCATAGAGCATGCTTCATCACTAATGGCACATTCATACTAAGCATTGCTCTGTGGATGAAAAGGTGGGATGACTTTGGTTATCCACTGGGTAAAACTGTTTAAGCTTTCAACATCACTCCTTTAAATTGTCTAGCAACAAATCACAATCCATAAATACTTAATCTGAGCTGTTTCCCATGTGCTCACTAACCTTGGTGGATCTGATTTCAGGTACTTTGGACTTTTCAAATGGAGCAAACCGCCAGCTGTTGAACTACTGTCCTTTACTCCCTCAGAACTGATCCTTGTTTTTGAAGATTTTTCCTGTCTTGTTCCCATCTGCTGATTATGTTCTTGTTAATGTTTCTTGTTCCCAGATCCGACTTATAAAAGAGATTTTAATCTTAATGAGGCTGCCTGATGAAAGATAATGTGTAAATGTAGTGAGCAAAACTGAAAATGGACTTGAGGCACCGTTTGACTGACTCTTGTGTTTGCGTTGATGCAGCTGCTTCCTTTAATCTTTCTTATAATGTGTCTGGTGGCCTTAGGTAATTCCTTGAATAATGGTGTGTGTCCACCATAGATTGTATGAGGCATGTAGAAGTGTGTTAAACCTTCATTCACTAGCCACCAGGGGCCGAAACCTGTGGTTGCAAATCCGCATATTCACACTGCAGTGCACTAGCTACACATCCACGCCAGGCTGTGGACTTCAGACTTCAAAGAAGTACAACAGCAATGACCACTCTGCCGTCAGGCCACAAACAAGTTTTCAGTTCAGTAATATTGAGAAAGTTACCATATGGCCCACTATGAGCATGCGTAGCTCAGTTAGCAGGAATGCCAGGAGGCCATTCTTACATTGTGGTAGCATTAGCATCTTTTTGTCGCAATGAAATTCACATTTTGCCTGTGTGAAAAGTGGCCGATGTTGCTGCGTTTATACCTTTGCAGGTGCGCTGCGTGTGTTACCTTTCAGTCTGGTCGTGGTGTCTTACATACGATGTCGGTTGACAGAAACATAAAATGCTGCCACTTTTTCTCCTCCTGAGTTCGGCTCTTTTCTGTGGTCAGTTTTTAAAGCGCAAACACATTTGTCCTGCTAGTCTTTTTGCTTCTTTGTGCAAACTTGGCGAAAGTAGCTGGAACTGCAGGGAAAGAAGTGTTTCAGGTTATGGCGTTTTTCTGTGAGGATGTCAGGGCTGCAGCGCCATCTGGAGGCAGATTGCTGCATGACATTTAGGTCAAACATTTACCAGAAGTGGGTTAATTCAAACTAATAATTAAGCTTACCGACTAGTACGCCTGGTACCAACATAACAGTAGCAAGGACTAGTGGTCTAGTCGAGTAATCGCGCACATCCCTAGTTAAAATCTCACATTCTAAAACATGCACTTGTAGACAAAACCATTGTGTAGGAGTACTTTACAGACATGTTTATGCTTCCAAATGCAATGATACAACTTAATAGGTTTGGGGCATTGCTGCATTCACCAAAAGCTCCTTGAAAATATCATTTACAAATTGAATCCAAGCATTCACTGAGAATTCCTGAAGCACTGCAGTCAGCTGTCATCATTCAGGAGCATTTCACATGAACTTTAACATTTATCGGATCAAGCCTCAGATTTACCCAGAATTCACCACCAACTTTGGTTCTGATATTAAAAATACAATTACCATATTTCATCACTTATGACAAGCCTTTGAAAGCACTGATAAGCCAAGACTGCATTATTATTTCCGCTCTGGCAAGCAGTTTAATGTATGAATTTCAATTCATATGTCATGACACACTGTGCTGCCTCCGGACGCCTGTAAAAACAGCCTCAGCACTCCCGCAGCGTAAGTGTAATTCAATCACACGTGACAACAGCTGCGTATGATCCACCACTGTCCCAAAAACACACTATGCACCACAAATCCCCGTGTTGTTCCTGCCTTAATGACCATTTTTGTCCTGTCAAAGTTTGTTTGCCATGCAGTGCACAGTGTAATTGAAAAACGAGAAAGCCCACTAATTTGTGTCATGTAGAGTAGCCCATATGGGAGATTGTGAAATAATATTGTTCTTTGCTCACAGGATTAAAGCGTACTGTAGTCACTGCTTTGAATATAAACCATTTGCACATCTTAAAATGTAATTAGTCATTAAGATATTTTCTCCATGTTGCAGCCTCAGCCTTTTGTATGAAGAGGCAGTCTGTTCTGTCCTGATAGCGGCTTCATTATGAAAAAGAATACAGTTCTCATATATTAAATACTTTGATGTTTCACCGCACCACAGCTCAAGTAGTTTAGCTCTAGGAACATTTCCCTTTATTTACACAGAATCATATAGTGCTGCAGTGAAATGACCATTTGTGGGGTTTCTAATAATAAAATACAACAGATATTCTTCCCACTGGTAAACCCCGTCATCCTGCTGCTGGATCACAGTGAACGAGATCGCTTTGTGCTGAGGTTCGTGGCCTTCATTCATCACTCATGCATGCCCCCCCCCCATTCCTTTTAGAGCAAAAACTGCCCGAGGCCGCTCATACACACAAAAACACCTTTGCCATTTTAATGTCTGGAATGAGGCAAGAACCAGAAACAACTATATTAATTTGTTAGCGAGCCCTCATTTGCATGTGTAATAGAATTATTTAATGATTTCATCAATTAACCTTAAGCAGAGTTTATTATTTAAATTTTAGAATTTATTATGGCTCAATTACACGATGTTAGAGAGAGGGAGTGCTGATGATGATTGTCTAGCCCGGACCTGAGACTGCTAACTCAAGAGGAACCATCAGGGACCATCAGGAACCATCAGGGAGCATCAGGAACCATCAGGAAACATCAGGAACCATCAGGAACCACCAGGGAGCATCAGGAACCATCAGAAACCTTCAGGAACCATCATGAATATCACAGCAGGTCTCGTTTATGTGACTGAACTGTCAGAACATCTGTTAAGTATCTTAAATTCCCACACAGTCAGCATTTACCAAAATCTGCTCAGCACCCTACGATCTCTGCTGATCCTCTAAGGACAGTGAGGACCCAGAGAGGAAGACTGGAAACCTGAATGCTGGCCTACTGTGGATAAAAGACAAAGTGCAATACGGACATTACGGATGACGTAACCAGCAGCACGCATGCTGTCAACTCATCTGAATCACGTGTATTTCATTACAGTTAATCTGAGTGTGAATAGACTAGAGGTTTCTGGCACAACATCTACTTCCAAGATGCACGGAAAAGAGCATTTGTGTAAAAAGGAAGGATCATATTAATTGATTGACCAGTGTAGCCTGTAGCCTTCATTAAGATGACCCTGATGAAATGTGCTGGTCAAGCAATAACGCTGCTGGAGCTTCACCCGCTCCAATCTGCCTGCAAAGAAAGAATTTAATAATGATAAAGCTGAAAGCGCTCACCAACATGTGGCTCCTAAAAAAAGGGAAAAACACTTCTCTACACAGATCGATAAAGAGTGCACATGCAGCTGTTAATGGGACGGTGTTAGATTCCGATTCACCTCCACAAAACGTCCATTTTGGGCCCCTTTTTGCAGTTGTGGCACTTTGACTAATTTGCCTGCTTAGTAAATCTGATCTCTAGTGCGTAATGGTCAGGCGCAGGAAGCCTGAATGGAAATATATTATGCATTTGATCTTTAAACTTTATTTTTATTACACACAATTGCCCTAATACAAGGCCAGGGTTGTAAAAATGCTGATATTACATTAAATCATTCAATGAACACATGAAAATTAATCTCAGCTGGTTCCAGTGATTGTGCTGCCATTTCTGATATCACTACTGCTACAATGCATCCCCCTCTACCCCGGCTGCAATGTGTGATGCCTCATGCCTCATATTCAGAAATCACTCTGAAGAAGAGTCAGGTAGCGGTGAAGTGGTCCTCAAGTCAAAACTGATCCTCAGTCTGATTGTAACAATCAGGCACAACCAGCTACCTGAACCCTGAGACCCCCTGAGAGCTCTGCCCTGTTGCACGATGATGAGGCTGTTACTGTGCACAGAGCACTGCAAGATGTGTGAACGATCACATTCCACCTGGGAGAAGTTTCTGATAATGAGACGAAATATTTGACAGACCATTTGGCACCAGCGCCACCACACTGTGAGATATTAAAATGTCATGAATATGTTGTAAAAGTAGGAATAAACTGATCAGTGTGTCTTCATAATACGGTGGAACAATATAAAAATGCATCTTGTTTCATATGCAGCGGTAACACTGGTGCTAAGTAACCAGTTGTGTAAACCGTGCAGCACATTGCTGATAAAGTTGTGCCCATGCTGTGGCAGGTAATGATAACTGATTCGCAGTCTTTGTGCCTCTGATCTGATAATCGGATCATTTGCCAGTCGGCAGTATTGGAAAATGAGCCTAGAGGTGGGAGAGTGGTAATTTTAAATTGACTGAATGCCTTTAAGAGCTATTACAGCATATTGGGGAAGTATAATTTGCCCATTTTCCTTTTTAAAATTGACTGTTCGTGAAACCTCTCCCCGAGCAGTGATTTCCATAGTTTAGCAATCATAATTAGACACAGCAGGTCTGTCCTACCTATACACGTCTGTGCATGTCAAAATAAGAGTGAGACAATATATGAAAACCAATGTTAGTAATAGTTTAAAGGAAGATGTTTAGAAGTAAGCAATTGCCCAACTATTACGTGGGTTTATAGGCAACACTACACAGAACTCTAATGTAAACTCGTGCGATTTTACCAATCCTCAAATATTCTCTTCTAAAAAATGAAGCATTCGTTTTTAAAACTAGAGGAAATGACTGATTAAATGAGGAAAAGAACGGCTCTGCAAGGACCATATTCTATAGCGTTCACAGCCTACAGAGGTGTGTGGAAATACATTTTATTTATAGCACCGCACTCTGATGCTGCAATGTTTGAGCAACACTGGTTCTGGATCACGGATCTTCACCTGGCGTGCAGGCCCGTTCTGGCTTGAGCTATTTTTGCATGTGCACAGCTAAAAAAAAACAGGTCAGGACATTAAAATGTTCTTTTCTCACATGTAGCACAAAGACGATATTTCAACATTCTCCTGAAACGTGGATTTGGAGCCCTGCAGACATCATTGATTCACAGCATCTGACTGCAGGGCCACAGCTCGCCTGTGTGTGCGTTCGCTTAACGCAGCCGACCTGCAGCCTGCTGGTCAGATGTTGGCGTCTTTGACATGCTTTCTTTACATGATCCACAACAAAAATAAGCATAGCAAGCAGCTTAACTGAGCTCATTTGAATGAAAATAAGTCATTTCAGTGCATATGTACTCTGGTGATTTCTTGCAGGCTGAAGAACAGCAAAACCCCCAAAGGAATCAACATCTGCACATTTGCTCTCCATAAGTAACACACAGTGGCAGATTTACTCCAAATCCTCATAACAAAATGTGTCCAGCTTTTGTGTGTGTGTGTGTGTGTGTCAAAAAGCTAATTACAAATACTGCTCTAATTATTGCTGTAAGACTTGCAGTAAAAGCAAGATGAAAACAATTAGAGACATAAGACAGTCAGTGAATATTCACTTGATTAAATGTCTCTTCCTCTAATTCACAACCTCTTTTTGTCTTCAGAGGAAAAATAAGTGTTCATTAGATATGGAGCTTATTTTCATGTCGTTGGGCTGCTCAGCAACGGTCCAGCCACACAAACGCACTGAAAACAACACATCCACACGTCCTGCTGTCTGTCAGTGTCCTGCAGCTGGTCAGAAAAGATATCAATGCTGAAATTGTATTCATGATTTTTTTATGATAGCATGGCTTTGTAAGTAGCAAATCCATTTTGTGTCTACAGCATGCATTTTTCCAAACAAGCCAAGTAGATGAAGAAAGCACCGCCTTGGACGTGCTCGCCGCGACGCCACCCGCTGGTTTGTTGTTCGTGTTTTTTTGCTTTTGATTTGTTTTTTTGCCAGAAGTGATATGGATGAAACGCTGGAGCGTTAATTTAATTTAATGCTAACAGGCTTGGTTTCTGCTGCTTTCAGGCGCCACACAGCACTAATTAACAAACATGTAACGGAGTAGCTTCATAGTGTAGTAGACTGCACATTAGCTCGCTGGGGGAATGGTTCAATTCCAGCCAGGCACACAGGAAGGGCGCCTGACACAAAACTGCCAAATCCAACAGATGTGCAGCTGCCCGCCGTGGTGACCCCCTGTCCTCTTCTTGTGTTTGAGTAACGGACTGATGAAAAAATCTTTGAGTAGCCTGTTTTCATTCACCAAAGTGGCTTTGGGTGCTGTAGCTCAGGAGGTAGAGCAAGTCACCCACTGATCGGAAGGTCAGTGGTTCGATTCCTGGCTGCTCCAGCCTGCATGCCAATGTATCCCAAGATACTTAACCCTAAGTTGCTCTCCGACGCCAGCGTTGGAGTATGAATGTGTGTGAATGTTAGCTAATTAAAAAGCACTTAGCTTAGTTACATATGGAAGTGCTTGTGTGAATAAATGTAAAAATGCTGTGTAAGCGCTTTGAGTGCTCAGGAAGAGTAGAAAAGCACTATATAAGAGCTAGTCCATTTACCAAAGTGAAGCCCAGCTTTCTGTCCGGTTTGCCCTGTCCAGCCTTCTGGGCGGCACAATAAAGCTGCGTTTCTTTTTAACTGCCTGGTGTATCCTTGAGGCGACTATTTGTTGTGAATTGGCGCTGTATAAATAAAATTGATTTGATTTGATTTGATTTGTATCCTGCATTGGGGTCCTCATCCAGCCTGCCACACAGCTGATCCATGGAACTGTGCCCCAGAGAAAGCCATGATATTAGTTGGTCATCCTCTGCTAAAGCTCATATAAAGAATCTACAGATGCTCCAAAACAGAGCAGCTGATTTGTACTTCGATGTCCTATTAGAGCCGACGTGAACTGGATGCAAAATATATTGTCTTGGCTTACAGTGGAAAACAGATTTACAGCCTCATTAATGAAATTAACTAGAAACATTGTTACAACAAAATTTCCCACTTTTAGTTCTCAGGAACATGACTATGAAACTAGACATGCTACAGAGGGCAGATTTATACTTCCAAGTGTAAAGACAAACAAAGGAAGAAGTGCTGTAATGTATAGAGCAATGTCTGGCTGGAATAATTTGCCAAGTGATGCTAATTATTTTGTGTCATCTAATTTTTTTGTTAAAATAATGTCACTGTGTTGTGAAGGCTGTTTTAGTAGCGCTGTGTCTGAGTGACTCCAGGAAGCAGATTTATTACAGCTAACGGAGATCAAAATACATCTATTAAAATGCCCTCACGGCCACAGCAAAGCGGCCCAATTTAATGACAAAGCAGTGGAGGAGGCCAGCAGACTTTGATTGGCTCCAGACACCTGTGTCCTGAAAACTGGCTTGGCCACGCCCCTAACTCACTTACACAGGTGAAAAATAGGTCCCACTGAGGTGTGTTACGAAGAAGGAAGCTGTCCACGAGGGCCGAAAACATTTTTGTGCCAGAATGTACAGTGGTGTGAAAAAGTGTTTGTCCCCTTCCTCATTTCCTGTTTTTTTGCATGTTTGTCACACTTAAGTGTTTCGGAACATCAAACCAATTTAAACAATAGTCGAGGACAACACAAGTAAACACAAAATGCAAGTTGTAAATGAAGGTGTGTAGTAGTAAAGGTTAAAAAAAAATCCAAACCACCATGGCCCTGTGTGATTAAGTGATTATATAAAATGACTCCCAATAGCTTCACTTCTTCCATTGTTTTACAGATACTTCCTTTATTGAGAGGTCAAGCTGAGACTTTGAAGCTAAATATACTGTTGTGTCATCAGCAAACACTGAAATGCCCACTTTGTTTTAGACTAATGGTAAATAATTCGTAAATATCATATATAAATTTGGTACCAAGACAACTGCATTGTGGTGCTCCATATTGTGTGCTTTTCATGTTCAAATAACAACCATTATAGTAAGCTATCTGTTTTCTATCACTAAGGTATCTCCTGATAAATTTTAAAGCCGATTTTTCAAAACTGTAAAATCCAAGTTTCATTAATAAAATTTCATGATCAATAATATCAGAAGTTGCTGAAAAATGTAAAAACACTGCTCCAATTATATTATTATTATCCATATCTTTTCCCCCATCATTTTTCATTTGGATTAGTGCAGTGGTAGTGGAAAAAAATAAGCATGGTTTTAAATATTTCTACCTTACCAGAATCAGAAGAAGAATCGGGTGTATTATCTCCATATTATATCCAAGTGATGGCTTGTTTTAGAAGTTAGTTCATCACAGACTTCTCCTTGAATGCGCTTGAGTGGAAATTCAGGTGCATGTGGGCTTTGGCAGACAGATACGTGCCAGTGGGAGGGATGTCTTGATAAATTGGAGTTATAGGTTGAGCCATGAGGTAATCTAAATCTTTATCTGAATCATAGCTGGGTGTGAACTTTTGAGTAGCATTACAGGTTTTTATGAAACCTGCAAGGTTTCTAATTGCACAGAGAAAAGCATACATTAAAACA